>LPNX010893346.1:139584-178526 GCA_001517045.1 Pseudotsuga menziesii | reverse complement strand
GCATAGAGGGTCCTTAGCTAGTTGATCGATTATGAGAAGCTCATGTAACTTTCTTTCTTTTGCATAATAAATTGCTCCGAAGTAGCTATTTGGCCGGGGCCGTGGACCGTTTTCCTCTCGAGGGTTTTAACCACGTGACAAACATTGGTGTATTGATCTCTGATCTGTTTGTGTGAAGCGGCTATTCTTGGTGTTCGGTCCTTTGGGAGTACCCTGTGTACCCTAACAAAAAATCGTAATTCCATTCATCTTTCGAGATCAAAATTACATTCTGTATATTCACTTATCATGAATTGCATAGACAAAAACCATAATTCTGCAGAAAGACTATAAAAGTCTCCAGAAAAAACTATTCTAATGGTTCATACAGTGATGCCCATTAAGTTCCTTACTTCCTTTCATAGTATTCATAAAATACATATAAGTGCTGTAAATAAAATTTTAGACAGTTTATGTTCTGCAAAAAACCAGCTGTACCAAAATAGTATGATAAAACATGAGAAAATTCAAAAGTCTTCTATGAAAGGCCTATGATAAAACCCCTACAATCTTCCATCATAGATTTCTTTCACTGTCCAAGTACCCGCTGCCAACCTGAGACCTTCCTTGGAAGCTTTGTCCGCTTCTTGGTTATTGTCCCTGTATACATGCCGGCAAGAAAAAGAGTCAAGTTGCTGTAGTAGAAGTCTGATTGAGTGTAGTGTGTGAGCAAGTCTCAACTGTCTGCATTCTTGAGTCTGATTTATCCAATTGATTACATTCAAAGAATCACCCATGAAATTCAATTTGTTACACCCTTTTTCTAATGTAAAGATCAGCAAAAGTTTGAGGCTCATGAGCTCCGAGAAGTTGTTTGTGCCTCCCCCAAGTCCCATAGAAAGAACATAATAATGAGATTCTGTAAGATACAGAACAACGCCTCCTCCACATATTTCATTTTGTGCTGCCCCATCGAAGAAGGCCCACGGGGATGTTTGATCAATTTTCACTTCTAATCTCCTCCGTTCTCTATCCACCCTTATATATTCCGGATAGGATTTATAATACCCTACTGACAGTGCACCTATAATCGTCAGGGTGTTAGCAAGGTCTTCAAATATTTCCTTATTGCATGCCATCCATATCCCCCATATAACCAGCAATGGTAATATCTTATGTTTCTTTTGAGTTCTCCTCCTCCACCATGTATCCCATGCAATTTCCAGTGTAGCCCCTTCCCAAAGGCAGTTGAATCCAACCAGCAGTGTTACTTCCCTCCATACTGCCATCGTAAAAGAGCAAAAGAGAAACAGATGACTTGTAGATTCCAGTTCCCTTTTACAAAGCACACACCAGCCTGGTCCCTGAAAAGACCGCTTCTGCAGCACATCCCACGTTGGCACCTTATTGTTGAGGATGTACCACATGAACAATTTAGTTTTTGGTGGACACTTCAGCCTCCACAGCGGCCTCCACCACCTGACTTCTTCCCTTTGAACCCCTCCTGCACTAAGACACAGATAACCAGCCTTTGGTGTATATACCCCTTCCGGATCGGCCTCCCACACCAGGGTGTCTTCTTGTTCAGTAAGTAGGATATTCTTCTGTACATTTCCCTTAAGTAACGTTCTAGAAAACCAATCTCCCGAACCCCCAGCCCCAAAGAGGTAGCCCTTCTCCAAAACTGGTTCCACGGTTCAACATGCCTAGGATCAGCCAATTGATTCAGAGTAGTGAACCCATTTTGTCTTAAATCCTCAACCACATCTTTTGGTAGAACATGCTGATGTGTACTGCCCACCCAGGGGTCCCTGCCGATCAGAACTTTTTCCCCATTTCCAATGTCCCAAGCAAGATTAATTTCAATCAAGTGGAAGGATTTTACAATCGCCTTCCAAATCACCGATCCCCCAGTATGAACTTTCCTGGGATCTCTAACCCAATCTGCAAGGTTCACTCCAATAAGATATTTTTGTTTGATCACCCGAGTCCACAAGCTACAGGTTTTCAATAGCCTCCATCCTCCCTTAGCAGCCAAGGCTTTTGAGAAAAGAAAGATATCCTTGAGACCCCTCCCTCCAAGTCCTTTAGGGACCGCGATCCTTCTCCAATTCACCCAAGGAGTTACCGAATCTTCCTTTTTGCCACTCCAGAGAAATATGAAACAAACCCTCCTAATCCTCTCCAGAATCCATTTTGGAATCCAGGATAGTGACATCCAGTACACCAGGATTGCCTCTAAAATAGCTTTGACTAAGACTAATCTTCCTGCTCTTGAGAGCCACTTATGACTCCAAACCTTTAATCTCTTCTCTACTTTCCCGACCAGCCACAACCAATCATGTTTCCTATACAAGTTTGCTTTCAGAGAGAACCCAAGATAATTTATCCCTTCGTCCAAGCCAGTTGAAGTGATAGGGAAGAGTCTCCTTAGTTTGGCCTCCTCTTCAGGTCTTAACAAATGTGTGGTCAGTGTTGATTTACCAAAGTTTATCTCCATACCAGTAGCCTTTGTGAAAAGATCCAGAATGTCGTGGAGTGCTCTAGTATCTCCTCTTGAACTCGAGCAAAAGATCAGAACATCATCCACAAAGAGTAGATGGGTGATATTTAGATTTGGAGCAATCTGAATCCCATCAAAGCGGCCATCTGCTTTTGCTATTCTTAATGCCCTGCTAAGACCTTCAGCAACCAGAAGGAAGAGGAGTGGAGACAAAGGACAACCTTGTCTCAGCCCACGCTCAGCATGGAAAAAGGGGGAGGCTGCTCCATTAATCAACATAGTAAAAGAAACAGTGGTTAAACAAGACATTATCCATCTGATAAAATTGATGCAGAAACCTAGATGGGTAAGAAGCATCCTCAAATAAAGCCAGCTAAATTTATCATAAGCCTTTGAGAGATCAAGTTTGAGAATGGCCCCTTTTAGCCTCTTGGTTTTTATACTATGAAGTCCTTCCTGTGCAACCCCAATTGCTTCATGAATCTGTCATCCTTCCAGAAAACCAAACTGCTCATCTGAGATATGTTTTGATAGGATGATTTTCAATCTTTGAGCTATTACCTTTGAAATGATATTATAGACACAGTTGCATAAGGAAATAGGTCTAAAATCATTTAAGGTAAGGGGATTATCTGATTTTGGGATAAGTGCTATGAAGGTAGAGTTATAGATGGCCGGGATCCACCTAGACGACCTTGAATCTTCGATTACCAACAACAGATCCTTCCCCAGAATGTCAAAAAGATCCAGGAAGAAATCAATCGTCCAGCCATCTGGTCCAGGACTTTTGTCTTTCTGAAAACTGCCCAAAACCTTTTTAAGTTCTTCTTTCGTCACTTCCCTCATAAGAGCCCTGTTTCCCTCCTCTTCCACAAAGCGGGGGAACATCTGTGCCAATCTGATGACCTCTTCAATTGTGGCCTGATGAGGAGCTTTAAACAGATGTTGAAAGTGTTTCACCCCACCACGAGCTTTTTCTTCAAAGGATACATGGTTGGAACCCTCCTCATCCTGCAAACTCCAGATGGTGTTAGCCACCTTCCTTCCTCTGGCATAGGCATGAAATAATTTTGTATTATCGTCCCCACATTCGAGCCAAATAGCTCTGCTTTTGAGCCTCCATGCTTCCTCTTTTTCCAAGAGAAGAGTATTGCATCTTCCCTCCAGCCTGGTCAGAGCTTCCTTCGATTCTTGAGAAGAAAAACCACCACCTTCACCTTCATATATCTCCAGCAAATCTGCCTCCACCTGTTTAAGTTCAGCTTCATCTCTCCTTCTTTTTTCAGCTTCCCAATCCTTAATCAACACTTTAAATCTTTTGATATTTTCTGCAAACTGCAAAGCTGCCGAGCGTACATTTTCCCCCACTATAGGGTTCTAATGAGAGGGGAAAAGGTTTTTGAAAGACTCGTCCTGGAGCCAAATTTTATTGAATTTTAGTGGGCTCGGTGGGTTGATAGGCCCCTTTTTGATTTCAAAGAAAATCGGTAAATGATCAGAATGTCCCCCACTGCCCACCCATTGTCTAGCAAGAAAAGCTCTATCCACCAAATGCTCTGCTACCAGAAAATAGTCAATCCGTTTTGCCACCCTTGCCTCTCCACTGCGATTATTTCTCCAGGTTGGTCGAAGCTTGACTAGTTCAATATCCAACAAACCTTTCTCCACCAATTTCTGGACAAAATAGCCTGTTAAGGAGTCGGCCCGTGCATGGGGACCCCAAACTTCATTATGCCCCAAAGAAAAGTTAAAGTCACCACCCAAGACAAGTGAGTCTCTAGTCACCAAAGGGTTTTGAAGCAGAGCATCCCAAAAGGGGGCTCTGTTCAAATAAGTCCCGTAGACATTTATCACAGATAATGAAAACCCCAACTCTTCACTTAGAAGCTCAGTACCCAACACCGATTCCATCCCCCAAGCGTTTACCAACTTCACACAATTCTTCCTCCATCCTACTGCCAGACCCCCAGATCGGCCATTTGCATCAAGAGTTAAAAAAACCAACCAGGTAACCAGTTTTCCAACTTCTCCATTATCACTACTCCTACTCCTAAAGTCTCTTGTAGCATAATCACATCAGGGTGTTCAAGAGTAAGCACCCTAATGAAGGATGATTTCTTCACAAGCCCAGCCAGCCCTCGACAATTGAAGGACATTAATTTCATTTTTGACCTCTTTTCTTGGCCTTCTTTGCTCTAAGGGCCGATTAAATCAAATGCTGTTTTCCTTCTAAAAGATCCTCCTTTGCTCTAGACTGTGCCTTGGAGAGGTTTGTCTTTCTGCCTCGACCCCGCCGCACAGATGAGGGGACTTTGGCCAATCCAGTGGCCGATTTTGTTCTAGATATTAGGAAGTAGGACGAGTCAGAGGATTCATAATGGGAAGGGAAAGACACCTCAAGTGGGGATTCAGGATCAGGTTCAAAGAGGACACTGGAGGGCTCTTCTACAGCGTATATAAGGTCGGGATCAGTAGCAGTAATGTCAGCACCAGGAAGGAAATGCTTGCCAAGTTCATCCTCTAATGGGAAAGAAGGGGGCACAAGGAGGGGCAAAGATGAGCTCGACCAACCCGACAAGGAAAGATTCCGCAAACCTTCAATCCAATCACAGCCTAAGAAAGTAACATTATTCATGAACAAATTTACTGTTGGAGACAGAGAAAAAGTGGAGGTACCCGAGCATGAGGGATCCTTGGTGGAAATATCAAGATCCGAAGCTTTGACCTGATCAGTCGATTCTGGAGGGGCATCGGACCTCCCATGGCTTGCATTGATAGGTTCTTCGTCCACCGGAACATTGACCTATTCATCCACTGAATTTTGATCAAGACCTTGAAACGCAACATTCTTCACAGGCTATCCCTGGCCTAAAGCCACATCACTTTTCTTCCTAAGACCAAAGTAAGAATGTTTTGGTAATGTGCATTCCGAAACCGGATGCCCATACGCATGACACCGTCTGCACCGGAAAGGGGTGTTCTCGTAATCGAAAGTTTGTGCGATGATCACCGACCCCCAGTCCAGATTGATGGATTCAGCTAAACCTTCCCTGAGATTAATGTTCACCAATATGCAAGCTACCTTCTTCACATGGGTTTCCAAAAATGATAAGTCTGCCTCCAAAAAAGTCCCCAGTATATCTCCAATCCTCCTGAAGTGATAAAGATCCCAAAAGTGGAGAGGAAGAGCTGGCATTCTCTCCCAGATAGGGATTTCATCGACTCTTTCTTTGCTTGCATCGAACAAAGGGTTCCACGGTTTCATGAGGACAGGGGAGTGATTGATATGCCAGCTTTTACTCTGTATCCAGATGAGGTCCTCCTCCTTTGCCAAGTTGAACGAGAACCAGCCCCTGTTCAGCATCTCCACCACCGGGGTATAGCCTAACCGTTCCCCCCATGAAACCCTAGCCCATTCCTGCACTATCTTCTTTGCAAATTTCCTCCCCATAACGCGGCCCACCAGCGTGCATTTCACCATCTGCAAAACACCATCCCACGCGAGATCTTCCCCTACAGCATAATTCCAGAGCTTTTTATTTTTAACCCAATTTCTCCTTTGACACTTTGGAGAACCACCTTCCCCAACTTTCCGACCTGCTAATTCCTCCAAGACTCCACGACTTCCTTCAGGGATAACCCCTCGTGGGGATCCAAAACCTCCCTATTCCGCTATACCCAACGGGATCCTCCAATCTTCCGCCGGCGAAAAACCTCCAAAACCATCGCCCTGCAAGAACTGGCCTACCCTCCCATCAAAGACCACATGTTCAAAACCCTCTGCAGGTCCACAACCTTCTGGGAAAATTGGTAAAGGAAACCCACCATAGCTAGGAAACGCTTCAACCTCCCACTCCCTTGGGCTATCCAGTAAACCATTCAAAAGAAAAGACAAGGAGTCCCCCTGAGGGCCAACTGGGAAATGTTCAACCGAAGAAATGAGAAAATCAGAAGGCGAGATTACCTCCTCCAAAAGTAACGGCCCTAATTTTGCTAGGGCATGTTCTGCCGGTCCTAGCCTTGGGAAGTCCACATCCTGCTCCACCAGCCCTCCACCTATCACCCCCCAGATGTCAGAGCTCTCCAACCTGTCACTAGAATAATCCACCACCTCTAGATCCTCCATTGCTGTCAGGGGAGTTAACCGTAACAGTCTCAAACCCTTCAAATTCCTCAAGCTACAACAAACCCTTAAAACTGCTCCCAGCTCAAAACAAAATTGCTTAGAAAACCATGAAACAACGAACTGGCTATCGAAGGACCTAAAGGGCTGCCATTATTAGCCAGGCCCCTAGCCATAGCTAGAGGACCTGTATTTCGTACTATCCTCTGACAGAGCTACGCCATCGCCTGTCGATCCCCACCGCCATCAACACAAGAAATCCAACAATTAAACTATAAGAACACAAGAAATCCAATAATTAAACTATACATGCAATTTGAAAAATATATAATAATTAAACTAAGTTATATAGTTCCATTCTCCTTGAGTATTATGAGGATATGCATTCATTGTAACTCGAATTGGAGAAGGAGGTGTATCAAAATGGCTTTCAAAATAAATAAAGAAACTCAATGGAATTAAGTCTAATTTAACTTCTACAAATAAATGTAAATTAAGGAGTGTCCAATTACAAGTAATAGTAAACATTTTGATTTATATTCCACCCATAAGCAAATATTATCAACAACTAATCTATTAATCAAGTAACAAGATTATTTTAACAATTACTTTGAAATTGGAAACATACTATTCTGATATGAGACAAATGTAATAAAAATATATAATTTAGAAGAAAGTAGAAAACTTAAAAAAGATATTTACTTGAAAACCATTATAACTTAAAATAAAGTAGCAAACTTAATAAAGATATCTTGTTTCCTAAATCTAATCCTATTCTATGAAAATATTTAGTAATTACGAACTACGAAGGACAAATCTTATACTAGAGACTTTAAAGAACTAATATGCCTTTCAGACAATAGAATTATTAACTTAAGGTCTGAATTCAATTAAATAAGATTGAGGCAACTAAACTAAGGATACAATTGACAAATCCTATAGCAGAAAATAAATGAAGAAATCAGAGACAGAAGATACACAATTCAAAAACAACCTAAGATAAAAATGACATAGGATAAAAGTGATTATAGGACTTAATAGATATTTTATATTATTTAAAATAAGGTCCTAACTAGAGATATATAGCTACTGTTCAATTGCAGAAAGTAATATATTTTCAAAAATAAGAAAAATGCACTCAAAACAAGTATAAAACAAAATGGAAAATATTAAAGGTTGAATGAAGGTCTGAATGACAGTTTAGATAGACAGTCTTAATGACACTTTGGATGGGAAAAAATGTATGTTATGAAACATATAACCAGAATGATCTTAATATCAGCTGATTTATGCATATGAGATTGCAAGGTAAGGGAAGCAATAACTAAGCTTATTTTAACAGTTGGGACAACATAAGAATAAGAGTAAATTACACTAATCTATGATTAAAAGAGAGATTATTTCCTATTATTTAATAAGCCAAATGAAAATATGACTGAAACTAATCTAGAGCTAAACAGTAATTGACAGAGTTGAATCTAGCTACAAACTAAGCCTAAGATATTAGGCTAATCAAATTCTATCCGATTGCACTTATAGAACTAAGAAACAAGCTGAAAAGAAAACTGGAAATAACTATTGTGCAATTGATCACTTACGATCTTGGAAATGGAAATTATATTAACATTATAGTATAAATTATATAATTCCTAGCAAACACACATTACATAAGGCAATGAAATAAACAATATCAATTTACAATGGAACTAAACTACATACAATGACTGGAAATGTAAATTACTTAGCTGCAATAAGGGAAATAATGAAAACACATAGAGACGGGAGATCGCTGGTTGTTGAGGGGCCCTCTCAGTAATCAGGGTTGAGCTTCAATCAATCAACCATTCATAAAAAAAGCACATATATGCACAGTTGGATATAGAACTTGAATTAATATTTAAAACAGAGTTTACAAAGTTTCTTTGCTAATGGAGAATGACTAACTTGACTCTCGTCTAGAGATGAATTTATATAGTTTTACATGGGTGAGCAGGTCGACCCTTTCAGTGGTCGACCGCTCCAAAAATAGTCAACTTTAATTTCTAAAAAACAACCATGTAACAATTTGTGACTGCACACAATCATCTTCCTAATATTTCTTGTGTTGGTTCTCCTTGCGTGGGTTGCGGGCATATAGATCTTCATTGATGTGGGCATAGAGCATTTTGTCAAATGGATAGGATAGGATCCCGAGTCTTCTAGAGAAGAGACTCTCATACAGGCAAGGCGTGTGGCTAACAGATCAATGAAAACCATTCTATGCTTTAAATGCTTGAGAATAATCCAACTAATAGGGCACGGGTTGATTGGAGGACAAAATGACGACTTAGATGCAACTGTGCAGATTTGGAGTGGATGCATGTAATTATGGAGGATTGTTTCGAAACCCTGATCTGTAAAACCAATTTATATATTAGGTATGTTTACAAATATCATATAGTTGCGAATAAAATTGTGAAATAACAAAAATCATCCAAGTCTTGCATAAAACTCAAATATGTTTGTACCTAGGGTTGATTGATAAGATGAATGACAAGAAGTATACCCAAAAGGTAACAAAGGTGATTACAAAGGAGCAAATTATCATTCAAAAATAATGACAAAATCAGGATCAAGACTCCCCAAAATTGGGACAAAACAAAAAGGGAGTTAGGAAGAAGCTTGAGCTACATTAGCAGTTGCCTTCGACTTAGCAGAGGAAACAGGAGATTTGAACTTCAAATTTCTAGCTTGGGCCTTCAAAACCTTATGCCTCTCTTTACGAGAATCATGCAAAGATGTTATGGCTCTATTGAGCTTTTCAACATTCTTAACTTGAATGTGTAGCTCCTTGTTCTTGTAATTAATATCATCAATTATTTCAACATATCTTTTTGTTTTGACTCGCAAACTGTGCTAATTCTTGGGTCAATTGATCGATTGTCTAATAATTTAGAGTAAATGGTTATGCAGGGAACTTGGGATCTTGAGGGAGACTCAATTCTCTGGGTGGTGTCTCAAGGTCAATAGAGGGGATTTTTTTCTCCATGACCCACACCTTGAGCAGATGGAGAAGCGATCTCAAGAGAAGAGGCCTTTATCAATTTAGCCGAGACATTAGCTAATGTAAACATAGGTGAATTAGAGATGGGTTCATCCACTTTGACCATAATATCTTGATTATTGGACACAAGGGTATACTGAACAAGGGTATAAACGGACTTCTCCTTCTTGTTCCTAGTTTGAACTTGTGAAAATGGTATAAATTGGGCAGCCACATGATTGACATAGGTAGGTGAATGGGGAGGGGGATTAGCTTCAGGTGTATCTTCATCAATATACATGATTTTGGGGCTTTTTTTTTCTTTAGGAGGGGTCTGACTAGGCTCATAGTCATGAGTGTGTGAAGGGTGTTTTTGAACATTCAAATGCAGGTTTAAGACCTTAAACATGAAATTATCCCAAGTTTGGTTCCTCTCCTTCTATTGATGCACAATTTGGATCTTAATAAGGTTGTGGTGATACAAACTACCAATAGGATTGACTGTATTCTTTCTAACTTGATTTGACATTTTTTCCAAGCTTTTGAGGAAATAAAATGGAAAATTAATAAACTGTTGATTAACAAAATGTGTCAGTAAAAGAGAATGGAAGTATTTGAACACGATAAATGTACCCTCACATGTTATAAGGCAGATGATGATGGTCAGAGGATTGAGGTATTTCAGCTCAGTCCATTCTCTGTGAAACCTTTTTTGTCTTGCTACATGCTAAAAATCCAGCTTGAGAGTGAAATTGTGGGACGAACGAGGGAGAAACAAATTTTTATTCCAGTGAGTACCTTTTCTTGAGAGCTTGGTCGCTACTGCAATAGTCTCCCCGGTTACCGTAAAAGTGAGATAGCCAACATTGTCCATCTTACCATCAAATCCTTTCACAAATAACAGCAAAATATCCTCGTCATATTCCTACAATAAGTGGAGAAATGGATTTCACCCTGCTCGAAAGAAAATCTCCCAATATTCTTGAAATTTCAGAATCTGGAACAAGTCTTTATAGCTTTTAGGCACAAGACAATTAGGCATTGTTCAAACAGGGGAAAAAAATGCAGAGGTTGCATAGGATATGAAAAGCGAAGTTTGAATAGCTCTGTGAAGATGAATACAAGTGAGGACGAGGGTAAGGATCATGGGTTCAAAAAGTAATCTATTTAAGTGTCTGAATGATCGTGAGATCGTGGTTTCGCACGCTTGACCAATCACACTATGTCCTAATACTTTGAATCGTGTTCCCTAAAAATTATTTTGTATGGCCATGAATGATTCAACCCAGTCCAAAGTAAACTTTGGACAAGTTGAATAAGTTATCCATTACAACATCTTTAAGATGTATCTAAAGACGATAATTATGATATTAATAGTATGATAGAACACTTGAAAAATTGTGTGTGTGATTTGATGAGAGAGTAAGAGTAATGATGGTTGAAAAAGATCTTGAAATCATTCCACATAAATGCAGGGTTAAACGATCCGTTAAATGAGGTAGGAGTGAATCCTAGAAAAAATAAAAATGATTTTATAAGCATGTGAATAAGCTTAATAATAATTATGGGTATGGTTTAATAAATTAAATTATTTTCCCAAAGTTCACACTAATAGAAATTAACACCTCAATATATTAACCCGATATGATATTGTGGTTTCATTTGCATCGTCATTTGGTCTTCCATTCAGACCGACATTCGACCCGTCCTATGATCTTCCATATGGACCCTTATACAAAAATGTGTTTTGCTGGATCCGACTGTTGCTAGTTATGTAGTAAATTTTCTGGGTTTTCAAGTCACAATATGATAATGTAAACCATCTTTCTTAAACCTTAGTTGCATTTTTCATCACAGATTAAAACAATCTTCTGCTAATTGCATTATTACGAAAACACCTACAATTTTGTCAGAAATAAAAAAAATAAAATTATATAAACATTCAGAAATTAAAAATAGTTCCAATCTTCCCCCAAACCAAAAATATGGCGTGTGCTAAAGCCATCAAAGAAAAACTAACTGATTTCCAAATAATTTAACAAATTGTTCTAAAATGCTACTATTATTTTAGAAAGAAAAAGAAATATTAACTAGTAAATGATTATGATTTAGATATGTATTTCCATAAAAAATAACAGTGCTTAGGAAGATCATACAAATGATGATACTATAACTAATACGAAAAATTCCATAGGACAAACTAGTTATCCATGCCTCATTTTAAGGGTCTCTTCTCACCCAAAGGATATTTTAAGTTCACCTGGGAGTTTGTAAGATTTCTATAGATATGGGTCCCATTTCTAGAATAATCATATCCTAGGTATTATTAAATGAGATGATAGGGTCCAAGCCCAACTTACATCCATTATCTAATGACAGTATAAATAATTGGCCTAAACATGTATTTTCCCTTTTCTTATTTGTTTCTTTTTATGAATCATGTGCATAGAGATGCATTAACTAGATCTCTTTTACCCAATATTGCTCTGCTACCAGCAAGACTGTTCAGTACCCCGGTGGGTTTATATTTGTACTGTGCAAGCATAGCCCCGTTCCAGTGAGCATGTTCAGTATGTCGATTGGTTTACTTGCATTTACCAGGATTCCTTGTTTAAATATTTTACTTAGCATGGAACCGTTGCTAGCTATCCTTTTCAGTACTCCGACGGGTTCTCGTTGTATAAGGTTTTTAATATGTCGAAGTTGGTTGGTACTTAGAGCGACTTAAGCCTTCTAAACACATAATTCACATTTTTAGAGTGAACCTTATAAGTAACTTCTTGCATAATGGCCTAAATTATGGATCCTGTCAAAAGATAATAACTTAAAGTTGTTCCTTGACCTCTCAATCTATATTCTTCATAAAATAGAAGTGATTTTCCCCACAAGCATAAATTTCACTTACTCTTGAGTTACCTCAAAACTCCTTAAGACATAATTTTTGATAATGAGTATAGGATGTGTTGATGTATTTGTAACTTCAGAATGTATTCACTTGTATATATTGGATTGCATTTATCCCCAATGCTCCTATCGGGAGAATCACTTGTATTTATTTATACCCCAATGTTCCTATCGGGAGAATCACTAAAAGTCATGAGGAAGTCCCCTCCATTGTAAGTCGGGTAATTAGTACCGTAGTCATGGTTACTAGATCCTACATAACTGAGTCAAATATTAAGTGAACGAAAGAGTATACATAGAGAGTGAGCCTCTCTATTTAATATATACACTCACTCAACTGGGGCACATGAGTGAGAGAGGAAGTGTTGGCACAACTGAGCGAGAACAACTGTTAGAGATCATCTTTATGTTTTCAAGTTTTACTGTTTCCATTGGTGCTCATTATATATCTGAGGAAGTTTCTGGGTTTTTCCTTTATGGTTTCCTCGAGGATAAATATTTGTGTCTATTGTCTCTTGCAATTGATTGATGTGCATGTTATTCTCTCAGATAAGATCCTAAGATCATATTGCCTAAATGATAAAAATATAACATGCTATCAGAGCTAACCTGAGAAGAAGACACTGTGCAGATATAGAAGCTATAACTTCTTACTTTCTTGGTCTCTCTCCACAATCCATCAGCAAAAGGAGGCTAGGATAAATCTCCATTGAAGTGCACATCTTTCTGCCGAGGCAGAATTTCATTCCGGGCATTTTCAGTTTTTGCTGCAGGAAAATAGGGCTTTTTACAAAAGTAGAATTTTTGAGAGAGCCCAGCATAGGATTTCTCTCCTCCTTAAAATAAAAATTTAAATACCAAGGTCGATATTTTTGGTTGGGTAAAACTCCGAGAAAGTCGAACCCTAATTTGACCTTGGGCAGGGAAAACCCTAAAATACTAAAACTGATAAGTTTTGGTACGTTCCCTATATCTTGGGATTGAAGAAGTATTAGGGGAAAAAAGTTTCACAGGACAAAGATAAAATGCTGATTTACCTTGTGTAAAAAAGTCACCCTCCATTTCGCTATATTCTAGGAGATATGATTCCTCCAAATCAAGATTCCAGCCTCTTCCACGATTGATCCCTAAACAGGACACCTAGGGAGAATTTCCATATCTCGGGCTACGAAGGTCCAAATGAAATTTATCATGATGTTATAGGTAGGTAACATACTTTAATTTATATGGAAAACATTTCAGACCCTAAATGGGAAACAGTGACACATGTTAGTCCGTACATGTTTTCTATTTTGAACAGTCCTTAATTAAGTCACCGCGGGAAAACTATCATAAGTACCAATTGGTGAAACCAGATCTGATAAAACCTATGGTTTTAGAAAGAGGATAGAAAAGGATACTTAAAAACAAAATTTTAGACACATAGGAGAATTAATTTTAGAGATACTGCAGAAACTCTATCAGGCATTTCTGTAGAAGAAATTGGAAAACTAGCGCTTCATGTTCTGAGATTTTGCCTCCATTGTTTTAAGAAAAGGAGTACATTGGAAAAATCACCTTGAAGAGGTCTATATTTCTATCCAATCATATATGAAAGATTCAAAGTTTTTAAAATTAAGTTTTCTTTATCAAACCCTAGATCAACAAGCTCTGGAACTAGGATGGACACCTCAAATCAGTAAGACATAATCTTTTGCTATTTACAGTTGAAGTTCTCATTTGAAGATGACTAATCACACCAGCTTGATGATGAGCTTGGTGAATCTGAAAAATTGTGAGCATGGAAGTATAGGATTCCACTGGTACTTGAAAAAAATGAATTGGACACCTACATAAGTGGAAAGGTTCTAGTTCCCAATGGAGATGAGGCTAAAACCTTACACAAGAAGAATTTGGTCAAGGCAAAGAAAATCATTGCTGATTCAATCAAGGATCACCCAATACCACAAGTGTCTTCCCTAAATAAACCTAAAGAGATGTTTGATTTCTTGACCAAGCTATTTGAAGGGAAGAACATAGATCAAAAGATGACTTTGAGAAACCAGTTGAAGAATGTAAAGATCCAGAATGCAGAGACCATAGAGTCATACTTTACAAGGGTCTCTCAAATCAAAGAACAACTTGAAGCAGTGGATGGAGAAATAGAGAATGCAGAAGTTGTGATAAGCACCTTGAATGGCCTCCCAGGATCATGGGATTCATTCATTCGAGGAATGTGTGCCATAAGGAAGTGATTACTTTCAGAATAATCTGGGAAGAGCATAAACAAGATGAAGCTCGGCTCATAATAAGAGAAAGAGAAGATGGGAGCAACTGAATACCAAGCTCTCATGATCCAAGGAAGATCCCTCAAGCGATAAGGAATACGAAGAACTCAATTCTTGAAGAACCTCTTATCCATCTTAAGCATTTGGATAAGAAATGATGTTGTTATGAATGAATAAGATGATGATTCTAAAAGAAGTAGTCTACCCATGAAACAAATAAAGATAAGTATTCAATTGTCATTTCATGATATTGTTTTGTTATGCATTTGTTTATATTCAATTGATGTATTATGCATGATAGAATGTTTGCATTAATGACAGTATACTACTAATATGCATGTTATGGGTAAGTAACTCATGGTGCTATACAACTCTCCATTGTTACTTATCTATAATGAAACCTCTTTGCTGACATATTGGATTAGTGCACAATCTCAATGATGTCACGGTAGAGATGGAAGGTATCTAGAAAGTTTCCATGATATATGGAAGAATGTTGTATTGGATAAAATAGTTGCATGATCATATCTTTATGCATAATAATTTTCCATTATGAATATGCCTTATGAAATGTTTCTAACCATTCAAATAATGCATTTGACTTGTAGGAAATATCGCGTACAATCACCTATAAGAAAAGAAGTATGATACTTGTTTCGAAGAACAAGTGGTGACAGTTCGAGAAATAATCCAAGAATGAAGAATAATATGACAAATGTAGTTATGTGACAGTATTGAGTGACATCATTGATGCAAAACCTTCCGGCTATGATAAGTAGCCAAGAATAAAGGGAAGGAGAATACCAATTCAAGAAGATTGATGTCTAAGATGCAGTATTGAGACTTGAAGGGAATTTTGTAGTTCCATCATGGGATAAAAGGAAATATTCGTAGCACGAGGCTTCTCATGGAAAGAAGACATAGAATACAAAGAGAAATTTGTAGCCACTAGAAAGACACATGACAAGAAGAATCATGTGTGCAGTTGAAAGAAGGCCTTGTACAAGATCATAAGACACCCATGGGATAACACATACATGAGGAGCTTGAAGATCACTTAGAGTGATGAATATATTAACCTTTTCTACAAGGTTGAAGATGAAATCCTCAGTAGAGGCTGACAAGCTCATAGATGGGCGCAAGGAGAACAATTTTAAGATAGAGGACCTTTGTATCCAGTGACCCTAGATGGATACATAGAATATTAGTAGCAGAGGAAGCTGCTTGTCACTCCAGTACAGAATGTGTCAATGCATAGAGTATGAAAGGCAGAGGGAGAATGATGCTCCACTTCAGAGTGAGTGACTGCAGAAGATCCCGAGGTTCGACATGGTATGACAGGATGGAAAACTCATTGATGGATCTAGGATTTACTAAGTAACGCAGATTCTAACCTTTACTTCAAGTTTGAAGGTGGAATACCGGTGATGCTCCTGTTATATGTCGATGACTTGTTCCTGAGAGGGAAGAGAAAATCATTAGAGATGCAAGAAGGAGACTTGCTGTCAAGTTCTAGACAAAGGACTTGGGCATGGTGCACTACATTATAGGCATTGAGGTGTGGTAGAGTACAAATGGAATCTTCCTGGGACAAGGGACGTATGCAGTAGAGAACTTGAAGAGGTTCAGGATGATGGACTGCAAGGCCATGACCCCACCTATGGCATCGAACCTAAAGATACCGAGTGATGCTTCATCAGATTCAATTGATGCTACGATGTATCCTCAGATGATTGGGCCATTGATGTACCTAACGAATATGAGACCAGATAATTGTTGTGAACAAATTAAGAGATGTTCACCAGATGGTTACAAAGCATGCAGTGAGGTACCTGAAGGGTACAATTGAGTATGGGCTCAAGTATGAAGCGAATCAAAAGACTAACCTAGAAGGTTATGCAAATTCAGATTGGGCAGGCAGTTCCATTGATAGGAAGAGAACTTCCAGGTGCTGCTTCAGTATGAGATCAGGTGTGATATCTTGGTTTAGCAGGAAGGAGTCCTGCATGGCACTGAGAACACCCATGAAAAATATGTTTCCACTTGCTTGGCTATTTGGGAGGTAGTATGTTTCTTTTTAAAACTACTATTTGATTTGATTGATTTGACTTGCATTTTTGTATGATGCAGAGAGGAGCACTGAAGCTCTAGTATGTGATCTAGATCGAGATCTCTTGAAAGAGGGAGTTCTAGCATAGCCGGTGAGATAGTTTGTCTTAGCATAAAATCCCAGCGAAGCTCGTAGGTGGCTCAGACGTAAATGGTCTTGTAGGTTGTCCTCAGATGTAATCGGTCCTAGAAAAGATCATAGGTTATCCTTGGATGTAATCATCCCTGATGTGATTCTATTCTAGAAATGGCTAAAGTGAAGTTTGAGTTCTTCAAGGAGAATCCTGGTGTTCTCCAGATCAAGGTTCCTTCTAAGAGGAACTGATGATTATGTGTGCCTTTCTAACATGGTGGTAGGATTGGTTCCTCCCATGGCCAAATGTAAGTGCCGAGCCATTATGACATAGTGGTAGGTTAGGCCTTCCATGGTTAGATGTAAGTGCAGATCCATTCTAACATGGTGGTAGGCTAGGAATCCCATGGTCATATGTAAGTGCAGAGCCTTTCTGACATGGTCAGATATAAGTGTTGGATGATCCTTTCTGATATGATGTGGTTAGATGTGAGTGATGGATGAGCCTTTCTGACATGATGAGGTCAGATGTGAGTGTTGGGCCTTTCTGACGTGATATGGTCAGATGTGAGTGTTCGATGAGCCTCTCTGACATGATGAGGTCAGATGTGAGTGCTAATCCTTTCTAACATGATGTGGTTAGATGTGAGTGCTGGAAGAGACTTTCTGACATGATGAGGTCAGATGTGAGTGTGGGCCTTTCTGACATGATGAGGTCACATGTGAGTGTTGGGCATGCCTTTCTGACATGGTGGTGGATGTGTTCCTCCCATGGTCATATGTAAGTGTTGGGTGGGCCTTTCTGACTGGATCATATATAAGTGCTGAAGAAGATGAAGTCCTACCTAGAGGCTAGGCCTACAACTAGCATAAAAAAGGGCTCGATCTGTAGAAATTTCTATGATGAGAAGAATTGAGAGATAGCACCATTTGATTGAGATAGCAAAAGCAGTGATGGTGATGATCCGGTGATGATCTAACTTTGATGATGATCCAATGATGATCCATCTTTGATGATGATCTAGTGATGATCTAGCTTTGATGATGATATAATAATGATCCAGCTTTGAGGATGATCTATCGATGATCAAGCTCTGATGATGATCCAGTGATGATACAACTTTGATGATGATCCAGTGATGATATAGCTTTGATGATGATCCAGAGAAGAAGACTTTTGTTGATGAATTATGTCAAGAGAATACCTTCCTAGTTAAGAGGGAGTGTTGATGTATTTGTAACTTTGGAATCTATTCACTTGTATATATTGTATTTCATTGATCCTCAATTCTCCTATTGGGAGAATCACATGTATTTTTTTGTACCTTGATGTTCTTATCAGGAGAATTACTAAAATTCATGAGGAAGTTGTTATTTTTTCAACATTAAGCTAGCATTATGTTAGGATCTTTACTAAGAGAACAACAAGTACAACAATCAAACACAAGAGACAATGAACACGATGTTTTTCATCAGGGAAACCATAAATGGAGCAAGCCCCACAAATTCCTCAGAGATAGAATCAACACAAGATGTAAAACCCCAAAATAGTAAGATGCACTCCCGACAGCAGTAATCCTCTTCTTGTCTAGCCCCAGTGTCTTCTCCTTCCTCAACTATGTGCTACACTTGAGTGTGTGAGTGATATGTACTAAATAGAGACCCCAACTCTCTATTTATACTAATCCTAACATGAATAAAACCCTACTAGGGCCAAACCCTACTAGGAGAGTCTAATAACCCTAGTGCCCCGAAACTGCGGGGACTTTAACCCTTAGACAATCGGAGGGTTACCCACTATGACTTGACATGACTTGCTTAAATTATTGATTCTCCCATTCGAAACATCCAAGCATTACAACATGACTCAATTACATAATAGATACATCCCAGAATAAACATTAGGTTACAATACATAAGATACATAGATGAATACATTCCGAAGTTACAAATACATCAACACTCCCTCTTAACTAGGAAGGTATTCTTTCGACACAATTTTCAGCATTGGTATTCTTCTTTGTATCAACTAGATCATCTCGTCATCTGCATCTTGAGTCTTATGATTCTTCAAGTCATCTTCATTCTTCAAATCTAGATCATCTCTTAATCTGGATCATCATCACTGGATCTAGATCATCTCTCGATCTGGATCAACATCACTAGATCTGGATCATCACTCGATCTGGATCATCATTGTTGGATTTGGATCTCTTGGAGTCATCATAACTGGATTTGGATCATCTCTCGATATGGATCAACATCATTGGATCTGGATCATCACTCGATCGGGATCATCACTGCTGGATCTGGATCATCACTCAATATGGATCTCTCAAAGTCATCATAACTAGATCTGGATCATAACTCGATCTGGATCTCATCTGGCCATCATCATGTGTACTATCTTGTCATAGGAATTTCTATAGAGCCAGCCTTCTTTCATGCTGGTTGTAGGCCTAGACATCAGGTAGGTCTTTGTCGAGCACTTACATCTGACCTACTCATCAGAAAGGCATGCCAAGCACTCACATCTAATTATGTAGAAACCTACAATAACATCATAAAGTCCCAGCACTCACATTCACCAACATGATAGGACATCACATCACTAACATCTATGAAAAGGATTCAGCACTTATATCTGACCTAGAAGGAACTGAATCCTCTCACCATGACAGAATGTCCTGCACTCATATCTGACATGGAAAGAACTGGATCCTCTCACCATGATAGAATGGCCCTCAGTCCCAAACTGAGCTACCTAGTAACGGACCAGGTGCCTCCACTCTCCCAGAGAGTGGAAGTTTCCCTTACATCTGTCCTACTGGACAGAATGGCTAGCACTCATATCTGACATGGAAGGAACTAAATCCTCTCACCATGACAGAATGGCTCAGCCCTTTGTTATAACAGATTTCACCACTCTAGGTGAATCACACTTTGTATGGCCTTCCCCTGTCCCGCTACAGACTCAGTAGCCCCTATGGACCACTTTTTTTCTTTTGATGTTTCCTTGATCATCCCTAAAAACATATAAAAAATGATATAAGCAGCTTTCAACCCTATAATCGTGTACATACGCGGGTTTGACCCATATAACCGCGTACATCGGGATGTGTGCATAATCCAAATCCTTTTGGAGTTTTCCTTGACATGGATCCAACTCATATAACTCTCGCCCTTCCATATGCCTTGAGATCGCTCATATTTGACCTTTCATTATCCCTTTGAAATCTATATAAGGAACCCCTTGGTACATTGAAAGCATAAGAGAGAATTGAGAGCAAAGAAACTATAGTCCATTGTTGGGGCGTGCACCCCAACGGTCCTTAAGGAAAATATCTTCGTGGGCCAAAAGAGTTTGTAAGCGGAGGTTGACTCAAAATAGTCTTAGGGGTGTCGGGGGTTGAGTCAAAGTGCTCTATTGTAATAAACCCACGGTTTAAGACCAGGGTTTAGGGTTTTGGGTCCTCATGGTTTGAAGCCATGGTTTTGTAATAGCGCGATGTATAAATAGGCATTTTTGTAAATAAGAAAAGTTAGGCTTTTTGATGTAAAGAAGGTTAAGGCGAAGCTAAGGCTATTGTGTAAAGAAAGGTTAAGTCCTAGCTGTGTGCGTGGACGACCTCTGCAGCTGTGTGCGCAGAGGGTTTTGTAAGAGGTTAAGGGAAATCTACAGATGTGTGCACAGAGGCCTGCTGCTGTGTGCACAGCTTAAGAGAATGAAGAGATCTGTAGCTGAGTGCACAGGTCAGAACTATGATTTTGAAGAAAGTTGAAATAAAACACAGTTCTGTGGACGTAGCCCCTACACTGGGGGTGAACCACGTTATATCTAGTGTTGTGGTTCTTGTGCCGTTTCTAATTCTATTTGTTTTCACGCATTAATAACTGTATAAATCTAATAAGTAAGATCACTGTTAATGAATAGCTTCACTGTGAATTCCCTGTAGTGGGTTGAGAAAGTCACTGTATGTTTATTTATCTGTGAAGTTATTTAGATATAAATGTCCAAGCTCTGTGTTTATTGATTATAAGTTGTTAAAGGACAAGGTACAGTAATCTCCCTCTCTGCTTGCAGAAACCTGATTCTTCGGCACCCCATAGCCATTTCGGGTGAGACTGCAACCTGTTCGCAGGTTGTTTCCAAAAGGTCCAACACTGTCGGTCTTTTGTTGGTGCGACGCAAAAGGATTAAACCTGGGTCTGCCCTATTGCCCAACAAAGTGGTTCCGTTGCCGGGACTTGAACACAGGTATCTCAAGTGAGAGACGAGTATCCTAACCAACTAGACTACAACGGAACCACTTTTTGGTAAGGACTTCAGTGGACTTTGACAGAGCATCCTTGAGTTCCTCACTTGTTAGGCCAGTAGTGTCATCAATGTTCTTTTCCTTCGACACTTTCGCTTTCTTTCGGGACCGTGGATTTTCCACTTCCTCGACTTCTGCTGACTTGCTCTTATCCTGCCTGTTAGGTTTTGGAGTAGTCTCAACCGAATCTTGCCATTCGTATTCATTGGTGTCCATCTCATCACCGTGGTTGCTGTCATTCTGCTGCGACTCAGTTTGTTCTTCGTTGTCTTCTAGGGGAACTTGTTGTGGTGCGTTGCTAGGCCCACCTCCCACATTGGTAACTATGGGGATGGGGATGTGAGGCGTCTTGCCTACATCTTTCAACCATTCGAATGGCCAGGTATGCATCACTATGGGTTTCCCAGGACAAGAAACAACAGCAGATGACAAATTATGTGTTTGCTTTCTATATGATGGATATCCAGTTTCAGATGGCCAAAACTCCATGGCTCAGTCAAAAGTTATTCTCCCACTATCATGGCGCAACTACTTTAAAGTGCCAACAAAGTGGTTCCGTTGCCGGTTGAAATCAGTATCTGCTCAAGAGGGGTTTATGTCATACCTCGAGGGCTATGTTCTTGAGGCCCTCTGTGAAGGAAATCGGTGATTGGCTTGATGAGACTTATCTGAAATTTGCTGAGAAAGAGAATACAAATCCGGGTCATAGCGCACGTGACTTTTTACAGAGGTATGTTTTTTGTGATGCTTATGAAATTTTCTTTGGTAGTATCCACATAGATTTGCACCAGTGCTTGTCCAGGGTAGCTTAGAAAAGAACGAACTTCCACGAGGGGCGGTTTTCTGTTTGGACCCCCGCAAGAGTCAACATATTAAAAAGCATGAACAACAAGATATCCCGAGTGGTTGATTTCTAGACCACACGGACCCTTGAGGCCTTTGAGACGGAGTTCACCATCGACACGAGCACTTCCTTTAGTGAAGCCGAGCGACGATTTTTCCAAGGACCACGAGGTAAACCCAGGTTTTCCCTATTACCCAACAAAGTGGTTCCGTTGCCAGTTGAACTCAGTATCTGCTCAAGAGGGGCTTACGTTGTACCTCGAGGGCTATGTTCTGGAGGCCCTCTGTGAAGGAAATCGGTGATTGGCTTGATGAGACTTATCTGAAATTTGCTGAGAAAGAGAATACAAATCCGCGTCGTAGCGCACGTGACTTTTTACAGAGGTATGTTTTTTGTGATGCTTATGAAATTTTCTTTGGTAGTATCCACATAGGGTTGCACCAGTGGTTGTCCAGGTTAGCTGAGAAAAGAACGAACTTCCACGTAGGGCGGTTTTCTGTTTGGACCCCCGTAAGAGTTAACATATTAAAAAGCGTGAACAACGAGATCTCCCAAGCAGTTGATTTATGAACCACACGGACCCTTGAGGCCTTTGTGACGGAGTTTGCCATCGACATGAGCACTTCCTTTAGTGAAGCCGAGCGACGATTTTTCCAAGGAACACGAGGTAAGATTTTGAATTTATTTAGCTTAAGAATTAAAATGCTATTGGCTGAAAAGGGAATATTACTATTTGAATCAGACTATTAGATTTTTTGTTACTAACATATGTTTGCAAGTGACAACAACTTCGCTGAGAAAAGTGGTTTTGCTGCGAAGTGGAAAAATGTACAAGAGAGATTTTGAGTCCTATTCCTTAGGACAGGATACCGCACCGTCCCCTATAAATCCTGAAGAGCCAGAACTGGAGGAAAACCCTCCCCTTGACAACCCTCCGGTCACCCCACCGCGAAACTCCGCTACCCCTGAAACTCCGTCGCAGCCCACCAATCAACCTAGCCCCAGCATTCTCGTCGCAGGCCAGTCTACCCCAGTAACCCCTTCCCCGTCGAATTCTTGTCCCCATCCCAACCCTAACAGATCTACCATGGCCCCCTTAGTTGATAATATTAAGCTCCCTGTTTTCAAAGGATCTGGGTCAGAGGACCCAGAACAGTTTTTGTTCTTATGTGAAGCAGTGTGGACTGCTAAAAACATTATGGATCCAGCTGACAGAAGCGCGCAGCTAGTCACTTCTTTCAGGGATGGGGCCTTGACCTGGTTCATGAAATTATCCAGTACTCAGCGCGCTACTTTAGATGAGATTAAGGACGCTATAATCAAAGAATTCAAGAAGCCCAAATCAGAATCGCAGTGTATCACTGAACTGAAAGAGATTCAGCAGCGGTGCGGTGAATCAGTGTGGGACTTTGACCAGAGATTCAAAGTTCTACTGGACCAATTCAGCTTCACCATTAGTCCTGCACAGCTCAAGGAATGGTTTATTGCAGCATTTTTACCACATATACGAACCCCACTCATGCAACAGAAGGTTGCTGACCAGCAAGAGGCTCTGGAAATCACAATGAAGCTGGAGATTGCCCCTGTTGGAGATGATTTTGGTATTGCTCAAATCCAAGCGCAGCTAGCAACGATGGCCCTGGAGCTTCGCGATATGAAGACAGCTAAAACAAGCCGAGAGGAGGTTTGGTGTACGCAATGTCAAACCGAAGGGCACGAAAGGGACCATTGTCCTATGGTCAGAACTTACCTGAATACGAGTGCACCAAACCAATTCAACCCCAGTGTTCTATATTGTGAGATCTGTTGGACCACTGGCCAACATCGTCCTGAAAACTGCCATCTTCTCCAGAGATATGTACAAGTTCCCAAGAACCCCTACTGCAAGTTCTGTAAGTCCGTAGGCCATAATGAAGAGGAGTGTGGTAGTTATGACCTCCTACACGAGCGCACTTATGACGCCTACCGGGTACAAAATGAGGGGCATAATAATGATGGCTATGGTTATCGGGGTGATGCCTCTGGAAGGGGTTCTTTTGGAGATCACAGCCGTGGTGGTATGGCCAAACGTGGTAGAGGCCAGATCATTTGTTACAACTATAACCAAGTTGGGCATCTGGCTCAGGACTGTAGGAACCCCAATACAACCTGTCGGTATTGTTGCGAGTAGATCATGTGATCGAGCAGTGCCCCCAGCTGATAGCTATGATTCAGGAAAACAACAGTGGCCCTACCCAGAATATTCAGTTCATTTCCGTTGAGCAGATACCTACCGCAGCCATCAATGTTGTCACTCGGAGTGGGGCTACGACGCACCTACAGAATACGCTGAAACAGCCTGCCGGGGCACGCGTTTGTACGACCTCTGAGAAGATCCCAGCACATGATACTGGGAGAAACCAAACACTAGTCAAGAAGGCTCAATATGATATTGTTGACCCTAGCATGGCAGTTGTTCCTGCGCAGCAACCTTAGCAGGCCTCGTAGCCGCAAGATGCTTCGACAGATAAAGTAAGTACACTCTCCTCCTTTTTACAGAGTTGTATGAAACTCTTGAGGAATCAGAATGCTTTAAAGGAGTTGCAAAAATTTCTTGCTGTCATAGACCCTCAGAGAAGAGTTGATCAGGAGAAAACTGTTAATCATGTCCGACGAACGGGCAGGGAAATGAGATTGAATGTTCAGATAGGGGAGTATGATATGGCTAACGTCATCTTGGATCTTGGATCAGAAGTTAATGTCCTCACCAAGCAGACCTGGGAACAAATGGCAAAACTGACCCTGGCCTGGTCCCCTATACAATTGAGGTTAGATAATAAGCAAAGGATTGTGCCCTTAGGGAGAATCCTTAGTGTTCCAATAGATCTTGATGGGGTCAGTACCCTGGCGGATTTTGAAGTTATTGAGATCATTGATGACAGTAATCCTTATCCAGCCCTGTTGGGAATTGAGTGGGCCATGGAAAATGCTGCAATCATCAACCTTAAGAAGAGACAGATGACCTTCGAAGGAAATGGTCTATGCGTTATCATACCCCTAGACCCGTCCTAAGGTGAGAGATATCTAGAACCACTCAGAGACGTTCTGGAGCAAATTTATAATATCACAGCGCAGGAAGAAGATTATATTGAACCTACTCCCGAAGGTATTATGGATTGGCAGTGTGACAGTTCTTGCATGACGGATTCAGATGATGGTTTAGAGAACTGGCAGAACTGACTATATGAGCTACATGGCCATAGATGCACCAGAATTACCAAGTCCCTCAGATGGCTTACTGCACAGCCAAGCACCCTAATTGCTTCTGAGGGTTGAACAGATCCACCAGAGTCCATTATGCCATTACCTACCGAGCTGCTGGAACCCCAGAAAGTGGTAAATCAGGATTCAGCACTAGGAGTCACCACAGCTAGTAGATGGATTGCTCATATGAAGTACCTTTTTAGCTGGGATGCTTGTGATGAATCCCCCCACCTGCAATTTATGGCTCCACTCTGGATGATGCGCAGCAGGTTCAATAGGAAGAGTTGGTTGCTGGACCGCTTCGAGCATTCTTCTATGGCGTGGACACTTGTTCCTTGAACAGACTGGGACCCTAGGGGATGTCATACCTAAGCACCTGTGGTAGAAACCCAATACAAGGAGATCAGGCCTCAGCGCGCTACCATGTCCCAGGCTAAAGAAGTAACCCAGGCCCGCCTGCGCTGGCTGATAAAAACCACTACAGGAACAATTCTCACTGTTTGGTTGTGGAACTTGTCTCGATATACCAAAGGTAATCACCCTGATGGAGGTACTTATCATGACGCATCTGTGGTACTGGTTGCGGTGCAGGATAAAATCTGACTGTTGGCCCACAGCCGATTTGACGGCGCCGATACTTTAATTTCCTGTCCTTCCGATATCCGTCAAAATTTAGTGCCGTGGGATTGGAATCTCTGTCAAATTTGGCACCTTCAATGCACATTTATGACCAAAGTGATCGATGGCTTACATAAGAAGAACCCCAGGCATCGACATTTCTCATTATGCAGTTTCACAATTGAACCTATGTCCGCCGATCAGGAACTTCGAGACTTACTGAGCGAATTTGAACAAACAGGTCCGAGGAACATTGTCCACCCCCCATCTATGCTTGTAGCACATGAGGCAACCCTACCAGGACTGATTCCTGCAATGCAAACACGGTCTGCTAGGAAAAAGTTTAGGCTTGAAGTTCGTTCTAAGTGGAATGAAGACAGACACAAGTGCTCTGGGCAAACATCACAGGATTCTGGAATGGATCCACTTGGTTCAGTAGAAATTCCAAGTGGCGGGGAGGAGCCTATGGCACCACGACGGCCACCATATGTCCCGCCTCTTTGACCACGAGTCAAACCTCCTCGGTAGCACAAGAAGTTCACAATAGGTACTCCTTTATTACCAACGGGTGTACAGCTGGTTGGGTCCATGATAGGGAAGATCGATCGGCTTAAGTATTCCGACCATGATATAAGTGACAGTAGCAAGTTTCCGCAGTTCAGACCAGAAACATACTTGCAATATGTCAAGTACGACAAGGCAATGTTGGTAGAAGTCAAACGGTGGGCTTCCGGCTTGGATCATGCTGGTCTGCTGAAGATGCTTGATGTCCCCCACTTCGGTCACGGCCCACAGGTGACCATAGTGGTCAAGAAAATGTTGGCTTTAGTTCATGATGGCACCTTATGGATAGGCGACAAGAAAATCCCTATCAATGGTGAGCTCATTCAGAGGATCACTGGTTTACCCAGGGCAGGGCCTAACCCGACAACTGAATTCCCATCAAAGCATGAGGATACAAAGCTCACACAGACCATGAAGGAACATTTCGGCCTGACAAAGGGGAAACGTGGGTATCACACTTTTGCGATTTAGGAAAACCACATCTATTTTATAGTAGAGCTCCTAGCCTGCAAAGTTATGCGGAAGTGCAGGCCAACTGAAGTACCTGCCCCAGTTATCAGAATTGCTATGAACTACGCCGAGGGTTACATCTACAACTGGGCAGACTACATTGCACATGAATTCTTGGAAGATGTTCAAGATGCGCAAGAGAAAGGTAGGCCCTTCCATTACTCATGGTTACTTGTCCTTATTGCATTGAGGGGGTGGCGAGATCCCCTAGATTCGTAGTTCCCTAATGTTCCGGAGAACACAACTGGCGCAGCCAGGTATGCCTCACTATGGGTTTCCCAGGACAAGAAACACCAGCAGATGACAAATTATGTGTTTTCTTTCTATATGATGGATATCCAGTTTCAGATGGCCAAAACTCCACAGATCAGTCAGAAGTTATTCTCCCACTATCATGGCGCAGCTACTTTCAGTACCGACATACATAATACCTTCATCCAGGATCGCGCAGATGAACATCATCAATGGTTCAAGTTACCATATGTAGTCACCGAAGGCGATATTCGCGCAATAGTTCAACACTGGTCGGTCGAATGGTTGAAAGATGCAGGCAAGACGCCTCACATCCCCATCCCCATAGTTACCAATGTGGGTGGTGGGCCTAGCAAGTTCCCCTAGAAGACAACGAAGAGCAGACTGAATCACAATAGAATGATAGCAACCACGACGATGAGATGGACACCGATGAAGATGAAGGGCAATATTTGGTCGAGACTACTCCAGAACCTAACAGGCAGGATAAGCGCAAGTCACCCGAAGTCGAGGAATTGGACAGGCTGCGCTCCCGAAAGAAAGCGAAGGTGTCGAAGGAAAAGAACATTGATGATACTACTGGCCTAACAAATGAGGAACTTGAAGATGCTCTGTCAAAGTCCACTGAAGTCCTTACCCAAAAATGGTCCGAGTTCGCAGCTGCACAGTTGCAGGCCATCACTGGTGGCATATCGGAGCTGAAGGATTTAGTAGCACAATCAGTGACCAGCACTGTAGCCAGCAGTACTCCGGTAAGTGCGCAGCCTGACATAAGGCAATGGCCAGCCCGAGAACACAAGGGCCAAATATCCACAGCTTCCCTTATCACAACTGATGTAGCATCTCATGAAATGATGACCATGACAGTAGGAATTGACTACACCAAGATGTCCATGGTAGAACTGTATCTCTGCCAGTCCGCTATCGCAAAGGAAATTCAGGCCCGCGACAAATTTTCCCAGCACTAGTTGGACGACACTAGGAAGCAGAAACAGGACCTCGCAGCCCAACTGGAAGCAGCAGAGCAGTGAAAGAGGGACGCAGAACATAAGCGGATTACATTGGTTCGAGTATTGGATGAAGCATGTCGAAGTCTCACTGACTTCGATGTGCAACTGCTGGAAGAACCAAAGAAAATACTGGTTAGGTTGAAAGACTATGTGCAGCAGTCCCGCAGTGAAATGGAGAAGCTCAAAGCAGAGCATGAGACCCAGATCGTGGAGCTTCAACTTCGCATCCACCCAGAAAGTCCACCTGCGGTCAAAGAACAACGCCGCGCAGACATTCAAGCATCTGCAGCAAAAATTTCAGACATTGTGGGCAGCGCATCAAAGCTGTTAGAAGACAGTGTGGAGACTTGGGTTACCTTGCAGGAACATCCAAGAATTGGGCAACTGCAAGAAACCATTCAGCAGAAACAGGAAGAATTGGACACAGTAAAAGAAGCAATTAAGAGTCTACTACCCATGGAGAAAATGATCAAAGTAAAGTGCAGCAACGAACTCCAACAGGAAATTGAATTATGCAGGGCAAGCGCAGCAGATGTGCAAAATGCTATGCAGCCACTTCTTAGCAAAGTACTTGAATTAAGCACTGCTGTGGACACCCAAATTAAAGTCCTAAAAGAATATGATGCCTTCGTACAGCAAAGGGCTACTTAAACAACAGCCGAGGTACTGCAGGAATTGGTGGAAAAGGAACAGGCTGCTGACAGAATCATCCGTGACCTCAACAAGCAGTATGCTACCCTTGTTGATAAAGTACGTCTGCCAGAAGAACCGTAGAATGTCCCAGGACGGGCCACTAGTGAGTCTTAGGGGCCTGCTGGGGCGCGCACCCCAACGGTCCTTAAGGAAAATATATTCGCGGGCCAAAAGAGTTTGTAAGCAGAGGTTGACTCAAAATAGTCTTAGGGGTGTCGGGGGTTGAGTCAAAGTTCTCTATTGTAATAAACCCATGGTTTAAGACTAAGGTTTAGGGTTTTGGGTGCTCATGGTTTGAAGCCATGGTTTTGTAATAGCATGATGTATAAATAGGCATTTTTGTAAATAAGAAAAGTTAGGATTTTTGATGTAAAGAATGTTAAGGTGAAGCTAAGGCTATTGTGTAAAGAAAGGTTAAGTCCCAGCTGTGTGTGTGGATGACCTCTACAGCTATGTGTGCAGAGGGTTTTGTAAGAGGTTAAGGGAAATCTACAGCTATGTGCGCAGAGGCCTGCTGCTGTGTGCGCAGCTTAAGAGACTGAAGAGATCTGCAGCTGAGTGCATAGATTAGAACTTTGATTTTGAAGAAAGTTGAAATAAAACACAGTTCTGTGGACGTAGCCCCTACACTGGGGGTGAACCACATTATATTTGGTGTTGTGGTTCTTGTGCTGTTTCTATTTATGTTTTTTTTCACGCATTAATAGCTGTATAAATCTGATAAGTAAGATCACTGTTAATGAAAAGATTCGCTGTGAATTCCCTGTAGTGGGTTGAGCAAGTCACTGTATGTTTATTTATCTGTGAATTTATTTAGATATAAATGTCGTAGCTCTATGTTTATTGATTATAAGTTGTTAAAGGACAAGGTACAGTAATCTCCCTCTCTGCTTGCAGAAACCTGATTCTGCAGCACCCCATAGCTGTTTCAGGTGAGACTGCAACTTGTTCGCAGGTTGTTTCCAAAAGGGCCAACAGGGTGGGTCTTTTGTTGGTGCGACGCAAAAGGATTAAACCCGGGTCTGCCCTATTTCCCAACATCCATTGTTACCGGAACTTATGCTTGAGTATGCATCCCTTTGTCCCTTGCAGCACTTTTGTGTTCTTCCCAAGCTTGCCTTTTGCTTGTGAGATTTCTATCAAGAGATGGAGGATTGAAGTGGTGGAGGCCCAAGTGGGGGATTCAGTTTCTCCAGTTCGCAGATGTGCCGTCAGAGGTTGTATCTATCTTATAATCTCTGATTTATATTAATAGAAATATCTTTTCTTATCCAATGATGTGTATTTGAATGAATATTTTATCCATGGGATTATGTCAAATGCTTATACATTATTGATTATATATGCTAGAATAGATCTAACACCATGATATATAGTATGCTTGTATTGTTTACTTGTTGTTGAGGAAGTAATCTAGCAATTCAAGCTGAAGATCGGAAAGCTCAACGGGGATCTACTTCAACCGTCTGGAATAAGGTACGAGGTCTGATCCTTTAGTGTTATACATTTAATTTCTATTGCATATTGGAAAGGATTGATTTCTGGAGTCAAGCTATCTGTTGTGGTACCCCAAGCCATAGGAATTTCTCTCCATAACGGAATTGGCGACTCCGCTGGGGAGTTCCTAGTAGTTGTCCTTTGGGGGGTGATTTCTTGGCATTCAATGTATTTGAATTGCTCTTTCTCTCTTGTTTCTGTGTCGGTTCTGAGGGCATGTATGCCTAGTAGAGTCTGACTGGTGTGAATTTTGTCTCAGCCTATCTGTTTACCTTGGTTTTATGCACCTTTTCTTCCTGTACGCGGGTTTTTGACTTACAGTCGCGTATACACAGGAATTCCTCTGTGATTTCTGTGTATACACGCGGGTTTACTGTGAACAGTCACATATACCCTTGGTTTTGTCTTTTTGTGTAAGATAATTGGCTGCTGGGTGAATTCTGATACTTGCTGAGTCTCCTTTGGCACTGTTTGAGTCTATTTAGACCTCTGTTTCTGACCAGAAACGTATTTTTTTAGCCTAATTTTTTTTTTAGGAAAGTTCTTGTCATGGCATTTTCGATTTTTTGTTTGAGATTAGTGCGTTAGAGTTCTTTTACCTTAGTGCTTTGCTTGAGTGTTGTTTGGTGTGCTTGCAGAGTCTGGGGGTTGTAGAATCATTCTTTTGCTTTTTGCATCTCTTTTATTTTCAAAAAATCCAAAAACATTTGCTTATCATCATGCATTGCATTTTGCACTTTGCATTGTACTTGAACTAGATTTAGATTTGCTTTGGAGTACTAGTTAGGACTTCATATAGGAAAATTTGTATTCATCATTTGAAGAAGAATTGTGCATTTCACATAGTAGCATACCCTGTTTTCATGGAGACAATGCATTTGCATTGATTGTTAGGTGTGCATTTTACTTCTTGTTGCGTCATAACACCACCAGTTGCATGACCATATCCTATTTTTGAGTAATAAAGCCAACTAAAATCAAGGCTAAATAAAATGAATTACACTCTTTTCTTTTCTAGGGTTCACCAACAACCTTAGGTTTTAGGATCTTGGAATAGTTCATTGTAAGTCAATTCTCCAATATCACTAAACAACGACATCTAGGTGTCTGTCCAGGTGAGTGTGTGAAATCCTTGGTATAACCATTATTCTCAGGATACTCCTCTCAAAAGGGAGTTAAGCACGAGGCAGTGTGAGCGGTTATTGATTGGGATGAGCCCTAGTCATAACTAAGTAGCACCGGAGATGTTTCCAGGATTGTATTCATATATGGGGGCTCTTTCGAGAGTTTCGGGCTTTGCTACCCTGCCCATACGGCCAATCCTGCCTGCGACTGTCCGACTGAGCATTAATTATATTGAGGTGACCTTAGTGGCCTTAACTAGGATATCGAGGGGGTACTTGTAGAGGTTATTCTACAGGTGTCCCGGCCAGGTTGGGGTCATACAACACAGTCGCTTTACGCGTTGAAGCTGAGGGCCACAATAATTGGTTATGTACCTCTGCTTATTGTGTATGGGAGTCTCAAGCCTCTCCTAGGTGATACATACCTTCTTCATTCGGGAGCTCACTTATCCATCCCTTGTTTGCTTGCATTTGGCTTTAGATTTTGTTAGTGATTGCGCTATTCACGCTAGTTGGCCTAGGGTTTACGTAAATAGAGAGTCTTTGCTATTTTTTGAGCCATTGTGGATTCAGGTGCAATTCCATGCCATTCTCATCATTTAGTAGGATTTCCGCCTTCTACTTCTCCTCCTCCTTTGGGAGAGGGACCTAGACAGTCCAGGAGGACTATGTCACACATTGATTCACACACCATGGGGGATTCTTCAGAAGGTATTCCTGAACCACCTCCTCCCATTCGTGTAGACAATGGGGAATTTACTCCTACTTACGATCCTTCACCCGACTTAGCTAAGTTAGGTCCTATGATTTCTGAGATAGGAGCTGTGCATGATAGACCTACTCACTCTAGGGCAGATTCCCCATTGGCGCGTTACCGGTATGGCATTCCAGAGGACGTCGAGACTCATTTTGAACCTGCCACTACTAGCTATGGTAGTTATGGTATAACTGGTTTTCCTATGCATGATTTGACATTTCATGTCAAATCCGACTTTGAGCCTAGCACTATGCCTGGGGGCACTCTCATTCCTTACCATGCGGAGAGGTTTGGGAGCACTAGTCACATTGCACCTTCCATCCCAGTGGTGGAAGCTACATCTTATATCCCTCCTAGGTCTAGAGTTAGCGACCCTATTAGGATACTAGACCTGAGACAAGTGACGATAGGTGGTAGTACATATTTGATTACTCAAATTCCTTCATCCTCAACCCCTAGTTCTTCAAATTTCCACCCTCCACCTTATTCATGTGGTCCTTTGAGTCGGCACATGGCTATGAGTCAGGTCCATACTGCGGTTACTAGACCAATTGTGTCTCAAGTTTACATACCGCTCGTTGCTTCAGGAGGCTATGTTCATGCTTCTAGAGGTCAGATTACTACTTCCACGGCATATATCCCTACTTCCGGTATGTATATTCCTACTTCGGGAACGCATCTTCCTACCTACGGAGTGTCTCATGGGGCATCGCATGCGATGACCTATGGACCCTATTATGGGACGCAGTATGGACAGGGTTCTTCACCTTATGAAGGTGGTTATTTACAAATTTCTTACTCTCCTAATTACGGCTTTGTAGCTCCTACTAGTCAAGGTCCACCTCATTATGGTGCTTCCACGCCACCCTACATGGTTCATACGGGAGGAGGGCACTATGGCCAAGGCCATGGTGGAAACCAAACCTATATGAATCACGGAGTGGTCCATCGACCTCATCATCGTAGGCTCCCTTTCCTCATGATGCTTAATCTTCCTGACTTATCGAGACTTACGAACGATCCTGTGGCTCATGACCCGGCTTGGCCGGCTGTCCCTACCAAGCTTCCTTCGGACATACCTAAGTTCAAAGGAAAAATGGGAGAGGATCTGAGCGAACACGTTACTACGTTTCACCTATAGTTCTCTTTGAATTCATTACATCAGGACTCAGTCTGTTTGAGACTATTTCAATGCACCCTCACAGGGCCTGCTGCGAAATGGTATATAGAGTTACCTAGGGGCTCTTTCACTTTGTTTGATGAACTTGCGATGAATTTTCTTAATCACTTCTAGCTACCAGTGCGCTATGATATTGGTACTAAACTCTTGTCGACATTTCGGCAAGATAAAGCCGCCCATATTTCTGATCATATTCAAGAGTGGCATAGATGGAAGAGATTAATTAAAGCCTTTATACCGCCAGAGTTCCTCCTCGAGTGGTTCCTCAAGTCAATATTTCCATATATAGTGAAGGATGTTTCCACATCCAGAGTGCAGAATGAGGAACAAGCAATTTTTAGGGCGCAGGAACTGGACTTGATCTATGCTCAGTTCAGTTTGTTGTATGAGATTATTCCCAATGCTCCTCGTTGCATTTTTGATCCCAAAGTCAAACCTGGACCACATGTCGATGGAATTGTGGGTTGTGCAAGTGCGAAACCTGCAGATTTGGTTGCAAAACAAGTTAGTCAATTGTCGCTCAACCAATCTTCTTCGGGACAAGCTACGACTTCATCTCAACCCGCCCAAACGACGAATGTACTTTCTGTGCAATCGTCAGACCAAAAGGTTAACCAGCAGCCCAGACGAAATAGAAAAAAGGGTAAAAATAATAATAGAAAGGGTGGGAATAAGAATGAGAATGCTAACAATAATGACAAGAATGGTAGAAATGCTAGGGGGGACAAGCAAGATAAACGTAAGGTTAAGTTCCATTGCAATTTATGTAAGGACGATCACCTCACTTACTTGTGCCCTCAGATTGATGAAGCTTCAAGACTCTTAGCACAAGGCCCAACTGTGCTAACTAACCCTTTGCCGACTAACCAGAATATGAACTCGAACTCCCATGACCAGTCTAGTGAGAATGATCCACCAGAGACTAGTGCCCGTGGGTGGATTAACATGGTCTGTGCTATGAAAGTTGTGATGTGCGTGAAACATTATAGTTCATCACAACCCAGCCCAGGCAAAGAGCCTGATCCACCAGGGCCCCCTTTGCGTATTGAGAAACCTGCGGATAAACCTGAGGTTGCACCTCGCATTCCTCAAGGAGTAATTAAGTGTTTAGGGCATAATCCAAATGCTCGAGCCGCCCAAAATTATTCAGTTGTCGAGGATTTGGGTCACACTCCTTGTGCGATGTCTGCATTCGAAGTGCTTCAGAGTTGTCCTTCGCAAAGAAAGGCGCTGCTTTCTGCCCTTGGTGTGAATGGAGATGATTCTTCCTCGGTGATCAAATTTGAAACCATAGGACTGCAGCCTCGCTTTCCCTACTATGTGTCTCTTTTGGTGCACATAGAATGTCTTAATATGATCATCAAGCGTACCGTTATTGATGAGGGTGTTGCATCTTCTGTGATGTATTTGTCATATTGGAAGGGTTTGGGTTCTCCTAAGCTGTCTAAATTAGCGACCATGTTAACTGCATTTGATGGGAGATCTTTTAGGCCGAACGACATCCTTCCTTCCCTTAAAGTCCATTTGGGGGGGAAGACCATTGCAAAAGAGGTTGAGGTGGTTGATGTGCCCCTTGACTACAATCTCTTGCTGGGTAGGAACTGGATGTATAGTATGCAAGCCGGTTCTTCTTCCTTGTTCCGCGTTGTATGCTTTCCACATAATAGGAAGATTGTAACGATTGATCAAATGGAATTCAAGAATCCATCTGTTACAACATCTTTGAGAGCTTTGATCCCGATCGTTGACCACTCCCAGTCGGCAACTGGGAGTGTGGGTGTAGGCATGTATCCATCCCTCATGGAAAGCTTTAGTTGTCTTGCACTAATCCTCATGATAGGATCTTGTTCTGATGAGGCTTCGACATCTATGACCTCGGTGTCTTTTCACATGACCCATATGGAAGATCCTTGGATTCTTCCTACACCGAGTACTTTGAGTGAGCCCGTCGAAACACACATGTCATTTCCTGCAGCTATGATAGCTTATCAAGCTAATCTCAAGAGTGTTGCAGAGCCTTGTTCTTCCTCTTCACAGACGGAGGAGGAAGACCCCTATATGCTGCCGGCATGGGAAGTACAGTCTTCTCATGCCCACGACTACCTTGATATGGTTTTCCCTTCAGATGAAGTGATTATTGAGGCTATGTCGGGAGTAGAGCCACCATGGGAGGAACTTCATCATAGATCGTACTTCCTTCCAAAGCTTGACCGTTTGGAGAGTGAGGATTATAGGGAGATTCTTAGTCAGAAAGTTGGTAGTCCTATGGTTCCATTAAGCTCTCGTGGTTCGATGGCTGATGGAAACATGGCGAACATATCTTCCACGATTCCTATCAACATTTCTTGCAATCCTGGCACAGTAGAGAATGTCTATATTGGGGCGAAATGTTCCCATGTTGAGATTCTGGAATATACCGAGCTATTCAAGTAATTCCGTGATGTTTTTGCTTGGTATTATGACGAGATGCCAGGTATTGACCCTTGGATTGTCGAACATGAGATTAAGACTTACCCCAATTCTAAGCCTGTTCGACAACATTTACGCGCTGTGAATCCTAGGAAAGCACCCACCATTAAGGAAGAGATAGAGAAGCTGTTGAAAGCCGGTTTCATCTGTCCCGTTCCCTCGACAGAGTGGGTTTCAAACCCCGTTCCAGTGGATAAGAAGCAGGGAGCGATCTGCATATGCACTGATTTCCATGATTTGAATCGTGCCTGTCCTAAGGATAACTTCCCCACACCATTTATAGATCAGATTTTGGATGAGTGTGCGGGTAGCGAGGTGTTCTCCTTTATGGACGACTTTTATAGGTATAATTAGATCCAGATTAAACTTGAGGACCAACACAAGACTGCATTTATTTGTCCTTGGGGAACATTTGCATATTGGAAAATTCTTTTCGGCCTTAAAAACGCCGGAGCTATGTTTCAGCGGGCGACGACCTTGATCTTCCACGATCTCAAGTCTATTATTGAAGTATTTTTGGATGACCTCACTGCTTATTCTTGTATGAGAATGCATCATCCCTATCACTTGAGATTGGTATTTGAAAGATGCCGGCACTATTTGGTTTGATTAAATCCTCATAAGTGCATATTTTGAGTGAATTCAGGTCGTTTGTTAGGATTCATCATTTCAAAAGAGGGTATAAGAGTTGACCCTTTGAAGGTTGAGGCAATACTTCAGTTGTCTCCCTCGAAGAATATTCGTCATATTCAGTGTTTGCAAGGCATGGAAAACTTCTTACAAAGATTTGTTGTAAACTTTGCCAATTTGACTAGAGGCTTCATGCATCTCTTGAAGAAGGATACTCCCTTTGAATGGGATGAGCGAGCCCAGGGGTCCTTCGCTGCACTTAAAAGAGCCCTAGCATTGACCCCGGTGATTAGTCCTTAGTAATATAGGCGTGATTTTCTATTATATGTGGTCACGTCCTTAGAGACAATTGGTATGGTTTTGGTTCAAGAGGATGAGGAGCTCCAAGAGCATGTCATATATTATCTGAGCTAAAACCTTATTGATGCAGAGATTCATTATTCTCACGCCGAGAAGCTTGCTTTAGCTACCGTACATGTGGTTCAGCATTTGAGACATTATATTCTCCTTCTCCAAGCCTTGGTTGTGGCCCATGTCAATCCATTTCAGTTCATCCTCACTCGAAGGATGATTGGGGGAAAATATAATAAATGGATTGTCATTCTGCAAGAGTTTGATCTCGAGTTTGTTTCGGCAAAATCGAAGAAATCTTTAATCTTTGCAGAGCTTATATCAGATTTTTCGAGCGAGTCCAAGGAGTTGGTTTGTGAAGATATGTTTGTCGATGAACACATATTATTAATTTCAATGTTAGACCCATGGTATGGGGATATCATAGTATATCTATAAACACAGAGGATCCCTACTCACCTCTCGCGAGATGAACGATGACGATTACGTCACGTCTTTAAGAAATACCTTATAGTGGACAATAATTTGTACTGCCGTGGGGTAGATTCCATTTTACGATGTTGTTTAACTCATGACGAGGCTGAGGTTGTGTTGAATGATTGCCACGGAGGGGCGTGTGGTGGTCATTTATCTGGGCTTTCTACAGCTCAAAATATTTTGAGAGCGGGTTATTTCTAGCCGTCGATCTTTAAATATTGTGTTGATGCGATCAAGAGGTGCCACCCTTGCTAGGTGCTCACATGTAATATGCGCTCGAAACCTGCCCTGTTACATCCCATGATCACCACCGGTCACTTCACCAAGTGGGGGATTGATATTATGGATTGCAACCTAGCTTCGGCTGAGGGGCACCATCACATTATAGTGGCTATTGATTACTTCATGAAATGGGTTGAGGCTATGACCATAGTAAAATACAATGATGAGACAGCCGCTCACTTTGTATTCAACCAAATTATTGCTCGGTTCGGGATTCTGAAAGAGCTTGTCATTGACCATGGCTTGCACTTTCAGAACTGTATGATGGAAGAGTTGGCATCCAAGTTAGGGTATAAGAAAGAGCACTCCTCTTCTTACTACCCCCAAGTGAATGGACATGTAGAGGCAGTGAATAAATCACTCAAATCCATTCTCGAACTAACCATCACACAAAGCAAGAAGAATTGGCACATTATGTTATATCCTGCTTTGTGGGCATATCGAACCGCGATTAAGACTGCCACTGGTTTTTCTCCATATCAGATTGTACATGGAGTGGAGTCAATATTTCCGGTTGAATGCGAGATTCCTTCATTGAAGATAGCTGTGGAACTCTGACCAGACACTTCACCTTTGGAGGAGCGTTTGGTTCACCTTGAGCAACTTGATGAGCAGCGTCGAGATTCCTTGGTGGCTCTATAGGTTAATAAACGTCACGTTAAGGTCCAGTACGATAATTCTGTCTGTCCAAGAGTGTTTAATGAAGGAGACTTGGTCCTCTTGTGGGATGAACCGAAAGAACCCTTGGGGGCAGGGAATTTTAATCCTATGTGGCATGGTCCTTACGTGGTCAAGCGTGTGTTAGAGAAGGGTGCCTATGAGTTAGTGGATTATGAAGGAACAAATTTGGTGGAGCCTAGAAATGGGCTCTATCTCAAAAAATAATATGCATGATCTTTAGCCAAGGATGCTTTTTTTATATTATTGTACAGCTTTTGCATAGTTAGGTATTTTTTATCATGATCGGGTTTGTGATTAGTTTCCATTTCTTTTGGCAGATGTAAATGGAATCTTCCACCTACATAGGATTCGCAGATGGTGCAAGCCATCACACTCAACACTCAGCCTCCGCTTCTTGGGTGATTTATACTCCTATGGGTCAGGTATTGTCTTCAGGAGGTGTATGTCTACGGCCATCTTCCAAC
>LPNX010893346.1:71673-139423 GCA_001517045.1 Pseudotsuga menziesii | reverse complement strand
AAGGACCAGCTCGAAGCTCGGAGCCACCGACATCGGACCAGCGCAACGGACTCCACCAACCTCCACATTGGAGGTAATACAAATACAAAACATTTTTTATACATTTTCTTGTCATTTTTACTTCCTGTCATTTACTTTTACTGTCTTAGCTTAGCTTTTTACTTTCCAGTTTATTTTTAGTTTAATCGAACTGCTACTAAGGATTCCAGATTCCTTAGTAGGTGCTCATCAGCACAAGCTAGGGTGAAAACCCTAGCTACAACAATGTTGCTGAGTATAAATCCGTTATTAAGCTTCTACGGGATGCCATTCTACATGGCGTTCTATCTCTTGAGGTACATCTTGATTCGGAGTTAGTAGTGTCACAGCTCAATGGTTTGTACCATGTTAGAGATCCGACGTTATTGAGAAGGTTCTTACGTATGAGATTGTTAGAATGGCAATTTGACAGTATAACATATATACACATTCCAAGAAATAATAATCAAGTTGTTGACTCATATGCTAACTACATGTTAGATTGGCATTTGTCTCATTCATAATAAATTAATCATAAACACACATTTACACATGTAAATAAATAAATCGATCACCATAAAAAAAAATTGTATACATAAAAAATGTGGCAATACATAGTGTCATGATACAAAATTGGGGCTTTTAAAGCCACCATCATATAATACACGGTCGTACAAAACATATACACTCCCATGTGTCTAATCCTGTGGAGTAGGAGGAGGGTTGTGATCATGGAACGTCACTACGGCTCTACCTAGCCATCGAAATAAATGCACCCATGCACGTGGTACACCCACCACTTGCTGCTGCATGGCCTCAGGAAAGTCCTCGACTTGCGCCATGGGAAATCTATGAGTCAGTCGCACAAAGTTGGTATGAATGCTCTGGAGTGTTCGCTCTGCATCCACACCCATGATGTCATCTCCTCTTCCCCTCCGTCTATGACGAGGGAATCCCTCTAGTCGCCATGGTCCCACATCTGCACATGAATGGTAGATGTCACTATGTATTGTCGTGCAAAAACATGTCTTTTTGATTCCACATAATCAAGAAAATAAAAAAATTAAATAAATCAAAAATTCTAAAAAGAGTGAGGGTCGAGATTTGTTACCTATCTCACCATATGCCAATCCTGGTGGCAATGGCATGTCCGGATCCCCCTGGAAGTCTATCCCTACATAGAGATAGTCATCTATGGAAACTATCTATCGTCGCCACCTTGGAAAGAAGTCAGCTGGATATGGGTTGTCCACCCTACCACCCCCCAATCTGCGCATAGCATCTGCCCAACGTCGTTGGGCCAGATCTTGAACCCCGTGGAGAGGAATTTCCACTCTAGGGCTCAATCCTAGAACACGCTTGAAGAAAAACATGCTTAGAATGCTACTGAACCTGAAGTTCCATATCCTTCCTGCCTTACACTCACTAAGCTAGTGTTTCATGTTGCTCAGTCGTGTGGTACTCCAGTCGTAGATCGTGGGTCTCATACACTCCACCACATAGAACATCAGTGGCTGCGAGGCCTGATGGAGTGATGCTAAGCCTTCTATCCTGCCCAGCGTCAGTAATATGGCCTTTAGGCCCAGCATCTGTATAGCATTGGTGGGGACTTGACTCCCCACCTTCTCAGTATCTGGGTAGCAGTACATGACTATGTACTCGTCAATAGTAAGGCCACCTCTTGGCCCACCTCATGAACGAAGGTTCACCACCTCCCCTCATCTAGAAAGACCTATGATAAAGTATATGTCCTCCACCTCTATGGTGAGGGACATCCCATCAATATGGAAGGACTCTAAGTCTGGATCCCAATAGTCTACCAGCATCTGTAGCAGTCTTGGTTTGGCCCTCAAACCACCAAGACACCAAAACTTGTAGAGTCCACATGCACGTAAAGCTTGTTGAGCCATTAAGTCGGCCCTTACTACTTCCTCTACTTCACCATGCTCACACTCTCTCCACTCTAGCACCATCCTGCAAAATAAATTACAAGATTATCCATTAGTTTCTTGAAAATTCATATGTGTGGCCTCATACGCGACTGTTTTGCAAATAGCCGCATATGTACGTGGGTTTGAGCCCTTTTTCCACATATAGTCAGCCCTATACGGGGAAAAAGCCTCGATTTCCACATGGGCCGTAGCGCTCATGTAGAGATGGCCTAAAAATTTCATTTAACCATGAAAATCTAAAAAAAATATATCAAAATGCAAGAGGAGAGCATGAGTAAATACCTGGAAGAAACGGTTGTGAATTCCGCCAGCTGGATCTCCTGGAATTTGCAGTTGAAAATCAGAGCTCAAATGGGTAAAAGTTTCAAATGATTTATATTTTTTACTATTTATAGAAAATTTTCAAATATTTGAAAATTTTTACCCCCTTTCGTATAGTTTCGACATTTTCTAACCATTTTGGACCATTTTTGACATAATTTGTGATGTACAAGACCTTTTTCAATGTTGTTTCAGCCATTGGATTGACTTGTTCATGTCGATCTCAGGTATCATGTCTAAACTAGCATATAGGTTAGGCTTACCACCGTTTGCATTTTACATGACATTATGACCATATCATCATGTCCTTAGGTACAAACCCACTCTATTATTTCACGAAACCTTCTTGCTGCTTTAGAAGTGGCATGATATGAGTGGTAGAGCTTCACCTTACATGGGTACCCTAGTTAGCACCTTATTTGCATTTGGTGCCCATGCTGACATTTTCTCCTTTAGGGTGTGGGAGTCTGTTGTATAGTACTGCCACGACATTGCGCAAGAGCCTCATACTCCTCTTGATCTTATGCTGGCCTATTTCCCTCAGGAATCCCCTACGTCAAGTTGTGAATACATTATCATGAGATTTTCCTACCTTATTGAGCTTTATGCCGGCTCCTGTACTCCTGAGTACCTCGTGTTGGATGATAGGGGATGCCTTAATGCCCTCCTTCCAGCGGATTTCATCCCATCGACTTCAGATCATTTATTCTGGGATTGGAATCTAGAGTCATGTTGAATGCCTTGAGACTTGCAGTCATCAATGGCAGGTTCTCTCGCCATCGACAGTTTCTTGGGAATACATCAATGTCCCCTGATTGATGGATCCTATCAAGTGTTCAACCTCAACACATTTATTCACACTTGTTAGTTTGCACTCTAGTACCTTGATTCCCATTTTCATTATTGGTGGGTGATCTCATGTCTGTTAACAGTATACATTAATGACCGGTAATGAGACGATGGACTACTATGTTCGACCTCAACACCTCTATTCACATAGTAGGACATGTACTCGTAACAGTTTGTGTAGAAGACTTTCCAGATTGGTGGCATCTCTTATATGCTACCTCCTTGATCGTGCCTATGTTCATGAGATTTCATCTCTCGTGACTTGATTGCAGTATATGTCAGACATTTCCAGCCACTATGGAGATCTTGATCTATTATATATCTTCAGCCATTTTGGAGATCATGGTCCTTTGTATATCTTCATCATGGAGATTCTGATCTATGTATATTATATGTGGTGATGACCACATATGTGATATCATGTATTATGCCTATTCATGGCCATTGTACTCTTATGTATCCGGGACTGCTATATGTACTTGTAGTTATATGCAGAGTTGTATTATTATACTATGCTGATTGGGTGGCTGGTATTCCATTTGGGATCCTTCATCACTCCACTTCTAGGATGGACTTATAATGTATTTCGGCCATTGTATAACCCCTCTGACCTCACACATTAGGGGGCATCTGTTATAGCGGATTTCACCACTCTAGGTGAATCACACTTTGTATGTCCTTCCCCTATCCCGCTGCAGACTCATTAGCCCCTATGGACCACTTTTTGTCTTTTGATGTTTCCCTGATCATCCCTAAAAACATATGAAAAATGATATATGCATCTTTTAACCCCATAATTGCGTACATTGTAGAAGGAGCAAGTCGACGAAGTCGACTTGGATGAAGACCGACTTAGTCGATCAACCGACTAAGTTGATGGGTCGACTTAGTCGATCAGCCGACTAAGTCAGTCGGCTGACTAACTAGAAATATTAGTTGGCTAACTAACAGTCGTGTCGGTTCACCAAACTGACAGGTAGTTATTTGTAACCTGTATATATTAGGTTGTTGAGCCAAGCAAGAACTCAGTTCAGTTCTGTGCCTTGTATGAACTCATTACATTAATATAATCTGTTTTCCTATCTATTCTTGTCTCTTGTATCTGATTTATAGTTATGTTTTAGTATGTATTATTGGTAACCTTATGTGATCTGTAAGATTACAACATTGGTTCCGTTGCCGGTAGTATATGTCTAAAATATATGCTCACATATGATACCAGAGCAGGAGATCAAGGACTGGTTGGATCGTAAAGTTGCAAACTACTTGCAAAATTATGCAAGATGAAACAGATTAATAGTCGTTGAAGCTAGAGCTATATTTTTCACAGAGACACATGAAAAATTCATCGAGTCTGTGCCACAACTGTTGAAGCAGCTTCTGGATGAGAAGACCGGACGTGACTAAAGAAAAACAGTTGCTAGATAAACTGTTCCGAGCAGGACGAACCAATCTGTCGGAGTGGTTTGAGAAAATCGCTTACGACTTCTGTGAGGAGCAAGCAGTTGAATACCGAACGTCAGTATAAATTGTCAAAGAAAAATTCTACACAGATTTCACCGAACAATTCTTGTGCTCCCTGCCGACCTTGCTGTTCAAATTCTTGATAGAGAATGGAGCAGGCCACATTGTCGAACCTAGACCACCGCTGTACGAACAACCACCAAACACCAACTGGGTAGAGAAGCAGAGGAAGTTGGAGAAATTTATTGAAGAAAGGGAGTGGGAATACTTCCTAAGCAAGTGATTCAAACTATCCGAGCTTTCTAAAAAGCATCGGGTAGGCTATGGGGGGGTAGCTGGTCTTGTGTCGGAGGTAGAGTATAGTGGATCCTAGTCGACCTAAGGAGGATAGACGTCACCAGTGATGAAAAGTCAACCGTAGAAGAGTTGAAGAAAATAGTACTGTACGGAAGTATGTCGTACATTCAGAAACAAGAAAGGGATGAAAGACAGCAGAGAAGGGAAGCAAGACACGAAAGAGCCGACGGGCTGCGTAGAGAACAAAACCCTAGGGAGACTGACCATGAAGAGAATCCACCAGAGTCGGGTCATGACCGATAGGAAGAAGGTGTCGAACAAGAGGTGTCCCCTATAGAGGAAGAAGTATGGATAGAGCAGCTAGAATCTCCCTAATTAACAGCTCCCGGTGAAGGAATGACCCTTTTCCCATCAAATCCACATACCAGAATACAAACTATTGTCGAAGACGACCTCCGACTAAGAGCTGGTGACTATAGTATCTGGATTCGACTAGGCGACGATACGTACACCGAACGACATCTTGTCATACGCAGACCATTCAAGGGGAACTGGGTGACGATTCAAGCAGCACCCTCCCTCTGAAGTATCCACTTTCTCTTACCGACACAGGAAGGAGCACCCCCCTCGCAAAGTATAGCTTTTGAAGGAATAGAAAACGCAGACCTACACACACAAAGTTTTAGTGGACCATCGACAGTAGAAATCCACAATACCCACTGTACGTCGAAGATGAATCGACCACCGATGGAGGTACCAGTTCCGTCGACCAAAATTCAGCGGGAGCGACTACATCAACGATCCCACCACTTTCAGCACCACCCACGCCTTTGACCCCGCCAACCTCTGAGAGCAGTGAAAGTGACTTAGACATGGGTCATGGAATAGCTCACATTCCTCTCTACGAGGGGGATGAAGACCCCAGACGACATTGGTTCGTTTGGGAGTCCATCTGGGATGCAAACCAAGTGAAAGATGAAGACTAATAGATGGCTCAGTTCGCAGGAGCCTTACAGAAAAGGGCCCTGACCTGGTACATGACCTTTCCAGAAAGGCAACCCAGAGCAACGAAAGCTGAGATTAAGGCATAGTTCTTATCCTTTTTCAAGACCCCAGATGCTAAGCACTTGGCCGCCAAAAAGCTCAAGATAATGCAGCAAAATCCAGGGGAGACTATCCACGATTACGACAAACACTAGAAGGTCCTATTGAGCCAATTAGATTATGTTATTGATGAGAAATTACTAATTCAATGGTTCCTTGCAGGATTATCCAAAAAATTTCATCGACACATCAGTCTGAAAACATTCAAGACATATGAAGATGCGTTGACCAAAGCTCTGCAGGTGGAAATGGACAAAGACATACTTTCCTATCCGATGGACCACAGGATAGAAGAACAGCTCGAGAATGTGTAGAAGTCCTTGAAAGAACTGACCCTCAAAAATCAAGAAATATTGTGTACTAAATGTTCGACAGCTGGACACTCGAAAGATAATTGTCGACACAAATACAGCTGACAAGACATCCGCTTTGTGAAAACTAAAGTATTTTGTGACATTTTCCAGGAGGCCGGAGATCATTCTACGAAAGAATTTCCTTTTAACATGAAGAACGCCAAAGCGTCCTAGTGCACCATCTGTGAGACAAAAAGTCACAATACGGCTGACTGTCAATTAAACCTCAAAAATAGACAGAACTATCAGGCGGTCTACCAGACGAATGTGGTGGTGCAAAGCAATGAGCAAAATAATACTAATGACCAGAACAGGAAATGATACGAAGGCCGACGATATGAGCGCCGGTATGACAATCGACGACAAGGGTTTGGAGGAAGAGGTCGATTCATCGGGAATCGCGACATACGACCGCATCGATCTACCCAGTGCTTCATTTTCTATAAAGAAGGGCACCGATGCGTAGACTGTCCGTACAAGGACCGAACCGAGCTTAAATTCTGTATGCATTGTGGAGTAGGCAATCACTCTCTGGAGGATTGTCCTACCATGTTAGAAAAAATCAATAATAAGAAAAATGTTAATGTCTTATCTTGTGTACAAAAGCATGATATATTAACTACTAAAAATCTGCATATTGTCACTCGCCAAGGCACAAAAACAGGGCTTGATAACCCCCAAATTAGTAAAATTAAAAACACAAATGGTTATCTGGATCCTCTGAAGGAAAAACAAACCTATCAAGAAGCCACCCACATATTTCAAGACATTGCACAGCAAGAATACATTATTACCAGTCGACTTAGCACGACACAGCAATTAACTCATCTCCTCCAAACAGACAAATCCGTAGCCCAGTTCATTGATTTATCACACGAAATAAAAAGCACTAACTTTGGAAAACAAAATAAGAACATTTGTAGCATGAATCAAAAAGACAAAAACGATGTCAACCCACTTGTCGACCTAGAAATTGAAGGTTATCACGTCCGACAAGTGGTACTCGATTTTGGGTCTCAGGTAAATATCATGACCAGGGATACATGGGAAAAGATGGGCCAACCTGAACTCTATGAGTCAGGCATTTACCTAAAACTCGCTCACCAATGCCTCATTGAACCCATTGGTGTTTGGAAAGATGTTTACATGACCATCAAAGGAATCTCGACTAAGGTTGATCTTGAAATCATCGACCCAAAAGAAGGATCTAGCTCCTTCCCAGCACTATTTGCTCGACCTTAGGGACGAAAGATGAAAGCCTCCATATCCTTAGAAAAACAACGAATTAAGTTAAAATGAAATGGTCAAAAATTCATTGTACTCATTAATCCTTCCCAAGGACCACCTTGGACCGAACCGATTGATGAGGAAGTCAATGTCAGACAACTTTACCAGATCCACAACAATACGGACTATACTGAGCCAAACATCTATGGGGAGCTTCACTTAGGTAACCAAGACTCAATTGGATATAATTCAGATGCTGAATTATATGACTGGGAAATGGAAAATTATGAAACACAAGCAAGAGGGTGCTGGACTATACAAAAAGTACAGAAAAACCCCACCCGACAGTGCTTCATTGTATCAATTATACCCAAAGTCTTTGAAAACAAAATCAGGGAACGGCCTACATTGCATCCAACCAACTTACATAATACCCAACTGCCCCGGTATAAGGAAAGAGAATCCCCCATCATGCATCTTGAACAAGTATCTAAAAATATTGGAGAACATGGTAGACTTCACAGCTTAGTGGAAACATTTACAGGTCAAGCAGCTAGATGGTGGAACACCCATCAGAAAACATTGCAGACCTGGACAACTGCTTCAACTTTCTTTGTCAAACGATTCGGTGCGAAAAAGTTAACTCATGAGGCTCAAATCCCTATCTTTGTCCAAGGCCACGACCCAGAAGAACACATCAAGCTTTGTGAAAAGGAGTGGAGACGGCTTGGACACAAAGATGAGCGAGCCTGGCAACATTTGTTCCCTTCAACCCTAGCCGACTTGCCTAATAAATGGTATAAGATGGAGGAAGCTAGAGGAGAAACCTTCTTTTGGCATGAACTTAAAGAAAAATTTATTAAGGACTTCCAGTTCATTCCTCAAAATGAAAAATTGGCTGAGACAGCCCACCAAATCAAACAGTTTCTTCAACCAACAGATAAACAAACCATCCAAGACCATCGACAAATCAAGGACTGTAACAAGATACAAGCTGAATCAAAATCATAGTCGACACATTTACACTTAGAAAATGAGCACACAGAAGGTAAGATCTTTAGATGGAAGACCGACCACATTGAAACAACCAAACCGATCTACTCAATCCTGAAAGTCGAGACCACCAACAAACCAGACCTAGACAGAATGACTGCAGCTGACTTTCCGGCTACATTCTCACAGTTTCAAGAAGGAAGTTGGTCGATCAATGAAGCTAAAGCACCAGAGTGGCTGGATGCCAAAGTGAAAACTAAGGAGGTCGACATTTCAAATGACGACTGTCCAAAAATAGCTAAGATTGGGGACTACTGGAACGAACACCAAACCACCGAAATCATAAACTTACTTAGAGAATTCCAAGATGTCTTTGCAAGGGACTACAAAGACTTAAAAGGGTTAGTACAAGAAATGGGAGAAATGAAAATAGATACTAAACCTGATGTCCGACCTGTCAAGAAATGACCTTACAAACTAGCTCATAAGTATAAGGAGATAGTTAAGAAGGAAATAGATAACATGTTAGCAGTAGGGATTATTTACCCTATCAACCAGTCGGAATGGGCAAGTCCCATGGTCGTACAACCCAAGAAACATGACCCGACCAAGTTAAGAATTTGTGTTGAATTTAGGGAGCTCAACAAAGTCACACTCACAGATCCATTCCCCACCCCCTATGCTGATGAAATCCTGAATTAAGTTGCAGGCCATGAATTTTATTAATTTACAGATGGATTTTTAGGATATAATCAAGTACCCATAGAAAAAGAGGATCAAAAGAAAACAACATTTGTATGTGAATTTGGGTCCTTTGCATATAGAGTTATGCCTTTTTCATTGAAGAATGCACCTGCAGTATTCTCACGAATTGTTGTCAAAACATTCCAAGAGTTAATCTATAAGACCATGGCAGTATACTTCGACGACTGGACCATATATTCCACCCTAAAGGATCACTGCACATGCCTTCGACTTATGCTGGAGAGATGTCGACAGATACAACTCTCCCTAAATATTAAGAAATGCACTTTTATGACTCCCATAGGCATTCTCTTAGGGCATATTGTCTGCAAAGACGGTACAAAGGTCGACTTTGCCAAAATAAAAATCATTCTCAACCTAAAACCCCCAATAAACGCTAAACAGGTCCGGGTGTTATTGGGCCATACAGGATACTATAGGAAATTCATCAGACACTATTCAGATATGACTTACCCTCTGGAAGAACTACTAAAAGATGATCAGGAGTTTACATGGACAGAAGAATGCCAAATATCCTTCGACAAATTGAAAAGAAAACTGGTCGAAGCTCCCATACTTAAATTTCCAAATTGGTCAACCAAATTTTGTGTGCATATTGATGCATCAGGCATCGCAATTGGAGCCATCCTTACTCAACCAGGGGAGGATGGGATGGATTACCCTATAGTATACAGCAGTCGAAAATTAAATAAAGCTGAAAGGAACTACTCGACCACTGAACGAGAAGCCCTAGGTATGGACTTTTCCCTCCAAAAGTATCGACATTACTTATTGGCCAACCCTTTCATATTTTATACCGACCATCAAGATTTGAAGTACCTTGTTAATAAACCCCTTCATCATGGAAGAATTTGTCGATGGCTACTTCTTTTTCAAGAATTTGAGTTTGAAGTAGTGGTCTGACCAGGAAAGCTAAATGTCGGACCCGACCACCTATCACGTATAGACACAGGGGAGGAACCGACTAGAATCGACGACGACTTGTCGGATGCACATCTATTTCGCATAGAAGCAGTACCTGAAGAACTAGAAGAAATAGCTCATTTCTTAGAGACAGGTCAGGCACCTGAAGGTCTGAACACCAAGAAGAAACAAATATTAGCTATGAAGGCTGCACCCTATAGCCTCATCAATGGATTTTTGTCCAAAACGGGGTTAGACGACATTCTCAGACGTTGTGTACTCCACCATGAGAGAGAACAAATCATGCATGAAGCACACTATGGACCTGTAGGAGGACATTTTCAAGCAGATACAACTATAAGAAAAATCCAACAGTCAGGCTTATGGTGGCCGACAATCCACAAGGATTGCAAAAACTTTGTTAGTCGATGCGATAGATGTCAACGACTTGGTCGACCTCTGCCGAGCACAGAAATGCCCTTGATATCTGTAAACCCTAGTCTCACATTCGAACTTTGGGCTATAGACTTCATAGGACCTTTTCCTATCCCAACCAAACGATCAGGTGCAACATATATTATCATGGCAGTGGAATATGTCACCAAATGGGCAGAAACTGAACCTGTCGATACATGTTCAAGTGAGGTAGCTGCTAAGTTTATCTATGAAAACATTATCACTAGATTTGGATTCCCACTTACATTGATTAGCGACCAAGGATCACACTTTATCAACAAAACCATAAAAAATATGACCGACCAGTTTCACATCGACCACCAACGAAGCACTGCATATCATCCTCAGTCGAACGGTGCGATTGAAGATTTTAACAAAACACTAACAAAGGGGTTAACCAAAATATGCAACATCGACAAATATGACTAGGATGAGAAAATCCCTGCGGTTCTCTGGGAATATAGGACAGCATATAAGCGGTCGACCGATGAAACCCCCTTTCGACTAGTCTACGGGCAGGAAGCAGTCGTTCCCCTACATTTTCGACATCAGACACCTATTATTGCACAGATACTACATGTCAATGTCGAACAGGCAAGAAAGGACCGACTATTTCAACTCAGTAAGCTAGAAGAACATAGAATCATGGCTATCCAGCATCAGGAAATTCACAAAAAACAACAGAAATCCTGGCACGACCGTAACATCAAAAATTAAAACCTCTCGGTCGGTGACCTTGCTTTAATTTATAATAGTCGAGTCAAAGGAAAACCCAAGAAATTACACACAGAATGGATGGGACCTTACGTTGTCGAAGAAATACATCCCAATGGTTCAATCCGACTGAAGACGTTACAGGGCCTAGTATTTCAGAAGCTCGTTAATGGAGCCCGACTCAAACATTAGAGAAACTGAAAAAAAAAAAATCAAATAATGACCTTAACCGTCAATCAAAAACCATAAAAAGATAGAAAAATTCCAAAACAAACTAATACATTGGAGACAATCAGCCATGACAGCAACTCACTACTTCGACAACCGACATCATCACCATCGACCAGTCGGGATGACCATTTTCACCAATGACACTGACCATCGACTTCGAAAGTCCCATCACACATTGATGGCCTTGAGCACCGAAAAAGATCCTCCATTAAATCACACTCAAGTATTGCAGCTGGACTGTCAACCCCACCCCCGCCTATAAATAATGGATAGTCGAAGGTTCATTCACCACACCCATTATCCTCAAAGCACCCGCAATCTCAGTCGACCAAAGACCAAGAACTCTATCAAAACCTAGACCAATCTGATGCAATGGCCCCCAAACTAACCAGAGCCGTGACCAAGGCCAAGGAGCTGCAAGCAGAGGACACCCCCTTGCTCAACCACTTAAAGAACATCAAAATTCACAAAGGTACAGGAGGGCCCATTTCAGAAACTCTGGCAAGAGATCCAAGAGTGGGCCTATTTTGACAACAGAATGACCTAGGCCCCTGAGAAAATTTGGAAGGGCATCATCTTCAAGTACCCTAACGCACCACTGATGGCAAGCTTCGGTGGGACGAAGGAAGCAGTTGTTAAATTCATTATCACTCGCTACCATAACGACCGATTCTACTTCAACCAGCTGATTGATATCACTGGGGATGTTATCTCCAAGCTTACGGGTCTATCCAACCAAGGCAGCCCTGTACCTATTGGGATCAAAGACGGGTTAGTCCAAGAACTTACGGGCTCACCGTCGGGAAAGAACTCCAAAGGACTAATGATCAGACAGATTGAGACAAGGACGCCACAAATCGTGGCTAAAATCATAGCAATCACCCTTACATTGGCAGGTCAGGGCAGCGACCTTAAACTAGAGATGCTGGAAGCGGTCGACACAATCACGACCGATGGTCGGATCTACCTATGGGGAGATTATGTTGCCAACATGATCAAAACCATCTGCGAACGCTGCTAGGAGATGGGAGGTATGATCAAATTCCCCTCTCTCATTCTCTAGATTGTTATGTACCATATTTTTCTGGAAGGTAGTCCAGTCTTCTGGGAGCTGATCAAGTTCCAAATGCACCGCTTTAAACCCTTTTCACAAAAAGGCACCCTACATGAGCTGGAACAGGGGAAAATATTCTTGGAAAACTTGTTCCAACAGTTGAAGGTTCGCACGACGAGGTGGAGGGTGCCCCAGAACATCCGACGAAACCTCCCTAGTGAGTCTCATATATAGTTAGAACTTGATCATACATCAGTATGGTACATGCGAGGTCAGGACCCCAAAGCACAGGACCTCGACTACTATCCATTAGTCGAGCAGATTTTCCGAGAGTTGACCCAAAAAGCGTAGACAAAGATACCAATTCCAGAGGCTACCAAACAGGTCGACTTCTCCATCATAGAGCCACTCACTGACCAGGTAAAAGAAGAGGACTACGAGCTAAACTTATACATCAGCACATTTGTGTCGGAGGATACCCCGACCGTGCCCACTAGTAGGGTACACATCACTGTCAAACCTCCGACTGCAAAGGTAGTTCAACCCCAGCCAACAGAACAAAAACAACCAATAGTAGAACCACAGCAATAGACAACTCCTCGGATCCAGCAAGCGTCGACCCCACTCAAGTACCGACAAGTGAAGTCGAATGCAATGACCCAGAATATGCTTTATCTAAAAGCATCATCAAGAAGCTGGCTAAGGAGATAGCTGTCGCCAGGAAAAAAACCAAGGCCCAAAAACTTATACTGTTGAAGTTCAGTTTCAACGGTATCTGGACGGAGGAGCTCCGGACGGTCGGCCAAAGAAAGCAAAAACGACACAGACACCTGAAAATGTGGTCGACCTTGTGTCGACACCTTCCCCCCCATCCTCGACAACCATAGTCAAGGAACAAGCACAGGTATAGCAGGCAGACAATGCCCCTAAGGAATATCAACACGCCATCCCGGAGGCACTCAGAGCTAGGGTCGACCAGGACGCTGAGCTTAAAGCATTCTTCACGACACTTCCTGAACTGTTTAAGTCGACCCAGAAAATAAAAACAAAATCTCTTCTCTATGCAAGCAAAAATCCCTATGCAACTATTACGACGACATTCACCCGCGACCAACAGGGTGACGTAATAGGAACATCAAAGTCTGTCACAGAGCCAATCGACACCGACGCCTAGGATGACCTACCCACTACACCTTCGGAAGTAGGTATCTCTTCCGACCACAGTTCACAACACACTCCATCCAACCCTTCGACCCCTGTCCATACCCCCACTCCATCCCCAACACCACCATCATCACAACCTCTTTCACCACCACCACCACCGTCAAAATTCCCACCCCCAGAATTACAACCAAACCCATCATAGCCACTGTTATCTTCACAACCAGAAGTGGTCATACCACCTCCTCAAACAGAAACACCCCCAACCTCCATACCACATCCTCAAAAAGAAACACAACCGACTTCTATACCACCTAACCAACCAGAAAAACCCTCGGCCTCCATTCCATCAACCACGGACCCAACCTCAACTACTGCAAATACCCAAGAGAAAAAGACAGACAAATAGAAGAAAAAGAAAGAGTAGCATCGAACATCTAGTCTCTGGATTACCCTAAGGGATGCAAGTTCCTTGTATGACACAGAAGTTGGCCAACTCCTTAAAACTGTGGCCAAAGAGTCAAAGAAAAGGACCGATGGAAAAAATAAAGAGCTTGTAGCCAAAAATGCAGAAGAAGTAGAGTTTCTCGGTAGATGCAGAGCTCTAGTCCAGATCATGATACTAGGACCTATCGAGGTCGACACAGATCGACCACTTGACAGAGCATATCAGCTCTTCGAGATAATGGTATCGACCGTCCAGACCCGGATGCAAGAGACTAAGTAAGAACAAAAGGAGGAGACTGTTCGACTGCTCCTGGCCCAACACACTGCATTCTCGGAAGCATACAAGGTTCTACAGGATCATATGGAAGAATTAGTTGTCACTGAGGAAGTATTACGAGACTGGCCTAATCACTATGGGTAGGTCTATCAGCAGACAAGGCAGGCACGACAGGGCATTCAGGCTTTGGAGAGCCGGAAGTCGACAGAGGTAGAACTGAGGCAGACCATTGAAGAACAAATTGTGATGGAGACCAACAAACTGTAGAAGCTAGAATTAGAGGCACATCAGTGGGTTCAATAGGCCCTTCCCAACTTAGAGAAAGTTGACATCATCTGCCCACAGATGAAACGACTCATCAATGCTGCAGAAGAGCAAAACCAATTATTGGGTCCAAACATGGAGAATATCGTAGAAATGCCCATGTCTGAAAAGATGTCGATCCTTTCAAGTCTCACTACCTTAACAATCGATATCCAGAAGGCATTGCAGAGTTGGACCGACTTTCAGCATCATCTTGCCATCACAGCTCCAGCTATCGTCAAAGTCTGCGTCCAGAGGAGACCGACCATCCGTCTGCACAGTCCACAGCACGAGCAAGTCTGAATGGTTCGACAAGAGTTCATTTTTTGTACCTCCCTATTTCTTCGGGACGAAGAAAAGTTTTGTTCGTGGGGGAGATGTAGAAGGAGCAAGTCGACGAAGTCGACTTGGATGAAGACCGACTTAGTCGATCAGCCGACTAAGTCGAAGGGTCGACTTAGTCGATCAGCCGACTAAGTTGGTCGGCCGACTAACTAGAAAGATTAGTCGGCTAACTAACAGTCGTGTCGGTTCATCGAACCGACAGGTAGTTATTTGTAACCTGTATATATTAGGTTGTTGAGCCAAGCAAGAACTCAGTTCAGTTATGTTCCTTGTATGAACTCATTACATTAATATAATCTGTTTTCCTATCTGTTCTTGTCTCTTGTATCTGATTTATAGTTATGTTTTAGTATGTATTATTGGTAACCTTATGTGATCTGTGATATTACAACATACATACACGGGTTTGACCCATATACCCGCGTACATTGGGATGTGTGCATAATCCAAATCCTTTTGGATTTTTCCTTGACATGGATCTGACTCATATGACTCCTAGCCTTCCATATGCCTTGAGATCGCTCGGATTCGAGCTTTCATTATCCCTTTGAAATTTTTATAAGGAACCCCTTGGTACATTGAAAGCATAAGAGAGAATTGAGAGCAAAGAAACTATAGTCCATTGTTTCCAAAGCTTATGCTTGAGTCTGCATCCCTTTGTCCCTTGGAGCACTTTTGTGTTCTTCCCAAGCTTGCCTTTTGCTTGTGAGCTTGCTATCGAGAGATGGAGGATTGAAGTGGTGGAGGCCCAAGCGGGGGATTCAGTTTCTTCGGTTCGCAGACATGCCGTCAGAGGTTGTATCTATCTTGTAATCTATGATTTATATTAATAGAAATATATTTTCCTGTCCAATGATGTGTATTTGAATGAATATTTTATCCATGGGATTATGTCAAATTCTTATACATTATTGATTATATATGCTAGAATAGATCTAACACCATGATATATAGTATGCTTGTATTGTTTACTTGTTGTTGAGGAAGTAATCTAGTAATTCAAGCAGAAGATCGGAAAGCTCAACGGGGATCTACTTCAACCGTCTGGAATAAGGTACGAGGTCTGATCCTTTAGTGTTAGACATTTAATTTCTATTGCATATTGGAAAGGATTGATTTCTGGAGTCAAGCTATCTATTTTGGTACCCCAAGCCATAGGAATCTCTCTCCATAACACCATTACATCTGACCTACTCGTCAGAATGGCTTTGGATCTTAGCACTCATATCTGACATGGAAGGAACTGAATCCTCTCACCATGACATAATGGCTCAGCCCTTACATATGAATTTCTCGTCAGAATGGCTTTGGGACTCATCACTTTAACTTGGAGGAAACCTCTATCTGGAGAACACCAAGCTTCTCCCTGAAGTACTCAAGCTTCACTCTGGTCAATGGCTTTGTCGACACATTAGCTAGCTGTTCCTCCATCGCAACATACTGGAGCTTTACTGCTCCTCTCTGTACCATATCCCTGATATAGTGATACTTGATCTCGATGTTCTTCGACTTGTCATGGAACACTAGATTCTTTTACAATTTCATGCAACTATGGTTGTCACAATGTATACAAGTAGCATCCATTTGAAGATCAAATAAATTAGATAGTAGCTTCCGTAGCCATACTACCTCACAACTAGCTGAACAAGATCTAACATACTCTGCTTCAGCTGTACTCAGTGCCACACATGATTGCTTCCTACTAAACCAAGAGATCACACCTGATCCCATACTCAAGCAACACCGTGAAGTGCTCTTCCTATCGATGGCACTGCTTGCCCAATTTGAATCAACATAACCCTCCAGGTTAATCTTCTGATTCGCATCATACTTGATCCCATAATAAACTGTACCCCTCAAGTACCTCAGAATATGTTTTGCAGCAATCAAGTGAACATTTCTCGGATCTTTCAAGAACTGGCTCAAGGTTTTCACAACAAAACAAATGTCTGGTCTTGTGTTCGTCAGGTACATCAATGACCCAATCATCTGATGATACATCATATCATCAACCGACTCTGATGAAGCATCACTCAATAGCTTCAGGTTCAATGCCATAGGTGTGGTCATAGTCTTGCAGTCCATCATCCCAAACCTATTTAGGATCTCTACTACATACTTCCCTTGTCCAAGGAAGATTCCATCCATAATTTGCCACACCTCCATACCTAGAAAATAATGCATCATACCCATGTCCTTCATCTCAAACTCGACAGCAATATTTCTCTTTGTATCAGTAATCAACCCATCCATACCTGTCACAAATAGATCGTCTACATATAGTAGAAGCATCACTGGGTTGCCATATTCAACCTTGTAGTAAAGGTTGGAATCTACTTTACTCTTGGTAAAGCTCAAACTGGATAGAAAGCTATCAATTATGTCGTACCATGTCCTAGGTGCCTATTTCAAACCGTATAGGGATTTCTTCAATCTGCATACATGAGACTCCTTGTCATGTGTCTCAAAACTGAGTGGCTTTTCTACATACACTTCATCTTCCACTACACCATTCAAGAAAGTAGTCTTGACATCCATTTGGTGTATCTTCCATTTCATCACTACAACTAGAGCAAGTACTGATCTGATGGAAGTGTATCTAGATATAGGTGCAAAGGTTTCTTCATAGTCTATTCCCTCTTTATCAGAGAAATCTTGAGCTACAAATATTGCCTTATATTTTTCAATGCTACTGTCTGCAGCATGTTTGATATTGTAGATCGATTTGGAAGTGACAAGTGACTTCCTATCTGGTCTTAGGACAACATCCCAAACATCATTCTTCATGATCGATTGGTACTCTTTGATCATAGCATCCTTCCATTCTTTCCGTTCTGCCGCTTCTTCATAACTGGAAGGTTCTTTATCAATGAAATCACATAGTAAAGCTACATACCCGGAACAAGATCTGGTCCTCCTTCTTTCTCTGTGATTCTCTTCTAGAGCCCCATATCTTTCCACACCTTGGATAAGTTCTCGTACCCAAGCAAGTTTCCTATTATGAGGATTCTTCTCTAGAGGTGGATCTGTAGTTCTTTGTGGTTCTTCAAATTCTCAATCTTCTTCTCGAATTTCTTCATTCATGGTTGTATCATGAATTCTAGGTACTTCTGCTTCTTCAGGTTCTTCAGCAGGTCCCTTTCTGGATTTGTTGTAAGCTGTGTATTAATCAAATGTCACATCCCTGCTAATGTCAATCTTCTTGAATCCTAGGAAATATATTCTGTAAGCCTTCGAGATTTCAGAGTATCCCACAAATATACCCTTCTTTCCTGAAGGATTTAATTTAGTCCTCTTCTCTTTTGGAATGTGGATGTACATAGGACAACTGCATATTCTGAGATGGATGAGTTTTGGTTTCTTGCCAGAGAAGACTTCTTCAGGAGTCTTGTTCTCAAGTAATCTATGTGGAGTACGGTTCTGTAAATACACCATTGTTCTGGTAGGTTCCACCCAAAGATTCATAGGAAGGTCTTGATCATGAAGCATTGCTTTTGCAGCTTCCATAATAGTTATGTTCTTCCGTTCTACAATCCCATTCTATTGTGGATTATAAGGAGTTGACAACTCCCTCTTAATCCCTGATTCTTTACATAGCTCTCTGAATTCATTTAAAGTGAATTCTCCACCATTATCTGATTGAATGGTATTGATCTTCTTTTCAGTGTGGTTCTCGATCAAGGCTTTGAATTCCTTGAACTTACTGAATACTTTGTCTTTGTTCTTCATGAAGTAAACCCATGTCTTCCTAGAAAATTCATTAATAAAAGAAACATAATATGCATACCCACTTAGAGAGTATGATGACATAGGACCACATACATCGGAGTGGATGATTTCCAAGATTCCTTTTGCTTTTCTTTCGCTGCTTGGAAATGTCTTCTTTGTATTATTTCCTTTTGCACATCCTTTGCAGACCCCATCATGTTTTGCTTGGATTTATGGAAGCACTTCGATATATTTTCTTGGAATAGATAGTGCTCTGTAATACACATGTATAGGACTTCTATGCCAAAGTTCACTTGTCTCTACTGTGTCATGGACCAAGGCTTGTTCTGGATGGCCCTTCAATTTGTACAATCCTCCTTCTTGTTCTCCAATCACTACCGCATCATCGATAGTCTTTCCTTTTGGCCACATGATGAATTGAACATCTATGAATGCAACCTCCATTCCTTTTACATCTAGCGCTGATATGGAGAGAAGGTTCTTCTTAAGTCCTCGCACAAACAATACTTCTTTCATTGTTAGAGATTTTCCAGAGTCTAGTTTATAGGAATATTCTCCACTACCTTTTATTGGATATTGGTAGTCATCTCCTAACTTTACCTTGTGAGGTGATTCATGCTTTGATAGTCTCACAAAAGATTCCTTAAATCCATTCATATGTTTGGAAGCCCCACTATTCATAAGCCAATCATCACTTCCATGAGTAATGTTACCTGTGAGAGAGGATATTAGAACATATTCATCCTCGCTTGAAGAATCTTGACTTTCATATCTAGATCTCTTCCTGGATGGTTCATCATCCTCTGCAGCATGAGCATGATGTCTTCTTTTGTTGCTTTTTTTCATTATATTCTGTTTGTTAGGACAATTCCTTGCATAGTTTCTTGCTTCATCACATGTATAGCATATGATCATAGATACATATTTTCTAGTGTTATCTTTGTGAGAGTGCTTACCTCTGGAGCTATCAGGTCTTCTTTTGTTTGAATTGGAGTGAGATTTGGAGTGTACTGTGAGAGCTTGGTATTCACTTCCCATCTTCTCTTCTCGAGCTGCTATTCGAGCTTCTTCTTGAGAGCACTCTTCCCATAGTCTACTGAACTTGACTAACTTATTTATATCATAGATTCCTTGGATGAAAGAATCCCATGACCTAGGAAGGCCATTCAAGGTAGTCATTGCAATCTCTACATTTTCCACTTCTTCATCAACTGCTTCTAGTTTCTCTTTGATCTGAGAAAATCTTGTGAAGTAAGACTGGATTGTTTTTTCATTCTGAATCTTCACACTCTTCAGTTGGTTTCTCAGGGTCATCTTCCAGTTTATGTTCTTCCCTTCAAACAATTTGGTTAGGGCATCAAACATAGCTTTAGGTGTCTTGAGAGAGGACACCTGTGGGATAAGGTGATCCTTGATAGAATCAGCAATGATCCTCTTTGCCATAACCATATTCTTCTTATGTAATTCCTTAGCGTCATCTCCCTTTGGAACTGGAACCTCCTCATGGATGTAGGAGTCTAACTCATTCTCTTCCAGGACCAGGGAGATCCTATACTTCCAGTCTCTGATGTTATCAGCTCCCTCAAGCTTTTCATCAAGATTGTTATGATGAGACATATTAACTGAGAACCTCAAATGGAAATACAAAATATTTTAGATCTTACCAGGTTCAAGATGTCGGATCTGAAATTTGAGCTAAAATCCTGCAGAGCTGGTTCAGGAGTAAATTAGGGTTTTGCTTTTCTGATGTTCTGTCCACCCAAATTCCTTGAAATTTGTCCCTAATTTTGATTTTGGCGAGGAGATCAATCCAGGCCTGGGCTCACTAAAAAATTCCTCTTCTATAAAAATCCCTAATTTTTTACAGCAGTGACAAGTCCAAAACTGAAAAACCTCAGAATTGGATTCTTCTTCGACAGAAATATGCGCCCTAAGGAGGAGAGTTATTCCACCTTAATTTTACTGATAATATATGGATGAAGATCCACAAACTAGTAATCCCTAGTTCCTATAGCCGCACAGTGTCTTCTTCTCAGGATAGCCCTGATACCATGTTAGTTTTTCAACATTAAGCTAGCATTATGTTAGGATCTTTACTGAGAGAACAACAAGTACAGTAATAAAACACAAGAGACAATGAACACATTATTTTTCATCGGGGAAACCATAAATGGAGAAAACCCCACAACTTCCTTAGAGATAGAATCAACACAAGATGTAAAACCCCAAAATAGTAAGATGCACTCCCGACAGCACTAATCTTCTTCTTGTCTAGCCCCAATGTCTTCTCCTTCCTCAACTATGCGATACACTTGAGTGTGTGAGTGATATGTACTAAATAGAGACCCCAGCTCTCTATTTATATTAATATCTACATGACTAAAACCCTACTAGGGCTGACCTCTACTAGGAGAGTCTAATAACCCTAGTGCCCTAGAATTGCGGGGGCTTTAACCCTTAGACAATCGGAGGGTTACCCACTATGACTTGACATGACTTTTTTACATTATTGATTCTCCCGATCGAAACATCGAGGCATGACAACATGACTCAATTACATAATAGATACATCCCGGAATAAACATCGGGTTACAATATATAATATACATAGATGAATACATTCCGAAGTTATAAATACATCAACATAAGTCCCCTCCATTGTAAGTTGGGTCATTAGTACCCTAGTTGTGGTTACTCGAGCCTACATAATTGATTTAGGATTACTCGAGCCTACACAACTGAGTCAAATATTAAGTGAATGAAAGAGTATAAATAGAGAGTGAGCCTCTCTATTTATTACACACACTCAAATGGGGTGCATGAGTGAGAGAGGAAGTGTTGGCACAAGTGAGAGAGAACAACTGTTGGAGATTATCTTTATGTTTTCAATTTTTACTACTGCCATTGGTGCTCATTCTATCTTTGAGGAAGTTGTGGGTTTTTTCCTTTATGGTTTCCACGAGGATAAATATATGTGTCTATTGTCTCTTATGATTGATTGCTATGCATCTTATTCTCTCATATAAGATCCTAAGATCATATTGCTTAAATGATAAAAATATAAAAGGATGATCTAGTAGTCCTTAGGTGTAAAATAGAAATTTTAAGAACATAACGATTAGAGTAGGTCTTAAGCAATTGTTTAATGATAAGACACAAATATGCATATATAGATCAAATACCATAAAATCATAATGAATCATTGAATAAAGTGGGTAGGAATGATATAGAGAACCTTTTAATTTCATTATAAATTCCCATTTTTAAATAAAAATAATTAGGATGTATTGTGAGTTCTTAGAACACTTCCATTTTTAGGAAACATTTAATGGGATGATTAAAGAGACAAGGTTCTTATAATCAAGCTACAAAACCACTTGTCAGATGATTCAAATTTATTCCCAACAAAAAATATGCATAGAGAAAAATTCATATAAAATATATCAAAGTTTAGACAAAGGAAAAGAGCCTTCCCATTTTATTTGGAAAAATCCCATAAGCTGATTATAAAACTAAATTTCCTACATAAATGTAGTGAGCTTATTTCAAATTACTTTGATTTATTAAAGAAATAAAGATATATTTACATATATACATAAAAACAACACAAGATAATTTAAGAATCGGGAGGAGGAGGAATGAATGCCTCATCAACTAGCTCCATCTCCTTTTGTTGTAAGACATTATTCACAAAATCTTGTCTAGATATTGGTTGATGATAAAGTCTAAGTCTGTGTCCATTTACGACAAAGGAATTTTACGAATCATCAATTGTATTAATTTCTACTGACCCATTATCGAAGGATTTAACTACCTCATATGGACCCATCAATTGGGTAGTTAATTTTCCTTTGAAAATTTTATACCTTGAGTCGAATAGTAATGCCCAATCCCCGATATTAAACTGATTTTGCTTAATAAATTTATCATGCCATTTCTTTAGTTGATTTTGTATTAACATTGTCCTTTTGAGTGCATCTTTCCTAATCTCATCTAATTCATTGATCTATAAAATTCGTTGTTTCTGTGCCTCCTCCAAATCAATACCTAATTCTGCGCCCATACGAAAAGTCTTAACTTGGAATTCAATAGGTAAAAGGACTTGTTTCCCATATACTAGCTCATAGGGTGTATGTCCAGTGGTGTTTTTCCAAGTTATTGTATAGGCCCACAAAGCTTCTAGGAGTCTATCTACCCAATCCTTATGATGGAGATGAATAGTTTTGGTTAAGATAGCTTCCAATACCTTATTGGTTGATGCTACCTAGCCATTCGCTTGTGGATGGTAAGGTGAGGATTTACAATGTCAGATACTATACTTTGTGGTAAGTTATTTCATCAATTTAGAGGTAAATTGAAAACCTTCGTCAGTGATAATTTCCCTAGGCACACCAAACTGAGTAAATATCTCTTCATATATAAATTCTACCATAGATTTCTCTGTGGCTCGGAACAAAGATTTAGCTTCTACCCATTTGGTGACATAATTTGTGCAAACCAGGATGTATTTCTTTTGTGAGACATGGGAGAGATTGGACCTACAAAATAAAGATCCCACTTCTCAAAAGGATCAATCATGACCTGAGGTTGTAAATCAATCTCATCAAGTGACGTAGGTCTACCCATTCTTTGAAAACTATCACATCCCCTAACATACCTGGCAACATACTTAAAAATGCTTGGCCAGTAATAGCCATAATGCAACACTTTGTATGTTGTATTCTTGTTAGAAAAGTGTCCTCCACATGGCCCATCGTGGCATGCATGGAGGATTTCTGTCATCTCGTCCTCCCGTACACATCATATGATAAGAAGATCTGGTCCGGTACGATAAAGGTCATTTTCAACCCAAGAGTAATTAGAACTCTGGATAACAACTTGATGTTTCTCATGTGGAGACAAGTGGTTTGGTAACTTCTTAGGTGCTAGATAATTAGAAATTCCTGTAAACCAAGGAGTTTTTATAGACACAACAAATAGATGTTCGTTAGGGAAAGTATCATCAACAGGTTTAACACCATCATCATGTTGAATAAGAGAGAGAAAATCTACTACAAAATTCTCTTTACCAAGTCGATCGACGACGGTGATATTAAATTCTTATAATAGAAGAAGCCATCAGGTCACCCTAGCATTGGTAATTGGTTTATTCATAAAAAATATGATGGTAGAATGGTCCATATGCACAAAAATTCATACCTTGTGATGCAATGGAGAAACTTATTAATAGAGTAGACTACTTCTAGAAACTCCTTTTTTAGTAACAGTGTAATTCAGTTCGACATGCGCCATATTTTTGCTAATAAAGTAGATGGCATAAGATTCTTGGCCTTATTTTTGAATAAGAACTCCTCCTATGGCTATGTTAGAAGCATTAGTGGATATATGAAACAGAAGGGACCAATCAGGACCTTTAAGTATTGGTTGTACTGATAGTTTATCTTTTAGGACCTTAAAAGCACTTTGACATGATTCAGTACATTGGAAATCTATATCCTTCATAAGCAGTTTAAATAGTGGTGCAACTATTTTAGTGAAAATTTTGATAAAGCGTTGGTAGTAACCCGCATGTCCAAGAAATATTCTTACCTCCTCTTTAGTTTTTGGAGAGGAGAGACCGGCAATTACTTCTATTTTAATAGGATCTACCTTGATCCCTTGAGAAAAGACATGGTGCCCCAAGACTATACCTTTTGTAAATATCATTTTACACTTTTCATGACTAAGGGCTAGGTTTATCTCCTGACATCCAATTAGGACCTTTTCAAGATTATCGAGAGCCTATTGGAAGGTTTTTCCATAAGCTATAAAATCATCCATGTACACCTCTACACAGTCGTGTATAAGATCAACAAATATTCCTAAAATTGCATGCTGAAAAGTAGGAGGTGCATTACATAGGCCAAATGGCATAACTCTATAGGCATATGTCCTCCAAGGGTACGCAAAAGTATTCTTATCCTCATCCTCAGGTGCTATAAAAATATGATTGTATCCACTATACTTTTCAAGAAAGGAAAAGTATTATTTGTTAGACATGGTATCTAGCACTTAGTCGATAAAGGGAAAAGGAAAGTAGTCCTTATGTGTGGCCTTATTCAATTCTCAGAATTCAACACAAATACACCATATCCCTGTGACTTTATTTGGGACCATCACTAGAGTAGATACCCATTTAATATATGAAATCGAGTAGATGAAAACAACATTGAGGAGCTTTTGTAACTCTTCTTTAACTATTTCCTTCAAAGCAATATTCATCCTCCTTTGAGGTTTCCTTATAGGGGATATACTGGAATCCATGTAAATATGGTGAATACAAGTGTTGGGGTGTATACCCTTCATATCAGTGTACTCCAATGAATATGCTTCGGATTGACTTTTAAGGACCTTAAGCAATCATTCTTATTGATTCTCAGTTAACCCTGCATTTATGTATAGAACGTTTTCAGGGCTAACATCACAAGTTATGGTATAAGAAACTATATGCTCTTCAATTGCAAAGACACATGGTAAATCCACAAATGTTGAGAGGGACATATTTTCTTGCAACTCATCTCCACACATTTGGTCAAATTGCATTAGAGGAAATTTCAACTAAAAATGGGCCTCATAAAAAAAATTAATAAAATAACAGTTAAAATAATAAAATAATATTTATTAATTTTGGAGGAAGAAAAGAAAAAAAAACCTTTTTTGTTTGTATTTTCGACATATTTTCCCATGTTTTTTCTCAAATTTGGATCGGTAGAGATTATTGGATGCGGAATAAAATTCCACATCCAATGAGTACCCACTCGAAATACTTTTGATGAACCCTACTACCCAAAAAACAAGAAATACCTGAAAAAACATGATGATGGCATCATCATCACGTTTTTTCACGTATTTCTTGTTTTTGGGGTAGCGGGGTCTATCAAAAGTATGCTGAATGGGTACTTGTTGGATGTAGAATTTAATTCCACATCCAACGAGCTCTCCCGATCGAAATTTGAGTAAAAACACGGGAAGATATGTCGAAAATACAAACAAAAAAGTAGTTTTTAATGATACCTATACCGAAATTTATATTAAAAAAGTGTTTAAGACCTATACAGTATTTCAAATTTAAAGCAATTTCATTGGCTAACACATGTTGACATGGAATTTGAATTAGAGTTAAAAGGCCCATTTTGAGTTGAAATTTCCTCTAATGAGCATAAGACTGAGGAAAATCTATACAGGTTGTTGAAGAAACAAATTGGGTTGACACATTCTCAGTAGCCTGCTCCTGAAGTGCATAGGAGTAGTCACTAGGAAAGAAAATATCTTTAATATTTTCATCCCCAAAGGGACAGTCTAATAACCACACGTTTTTAGTTATAGGTTGTTCTAGGGGGTATAAAGCAATCTTTTGTGTGGACAACCCATTAGAAATGGTCATTTCCCCATCCCTACATCCTATCAAAGCATTAGTGGTAGCCAAACATGGTATTCCCAATATAATAGGAAGTCCTTTAGAAGGATCCTTTGATTATACTACCATGAAATAAATAGGGTATTCCCATGAAGCTACTGATACAACAATGTCATCCAGAACCCCAACAGGTTTTACCGTAATGCGGTCTTCTAGTTCCAGGATTGAGGGGGTCGATCGGAGAAATTGTCCCAGCTGTAAAACTTCTAAGGATGGGGTAGTCATCATATTAATAGAAGATCCTAAATTGATAAGTGTATTTGCTATGGAAATATTATTTACAATAACCGTTACTACTAGGCTCCCTGGATTTGTATATTTTTCAATTCTAGACTGGTCAGTCATACATTCAGATGTCTCTCCTATAACATTAACTGCGGGGGGTCTTTTTGTTTCTTTCATGGTTTCTTAATGCAAAATCCCTTTATTACTTTACTATAAATTGTATATCCTTAATAGCTTGTAATAGAGGGATATTGACACATACATTTTTTAATTAATTTAAAATATCATACTCAAGATGAATTACAGGTTTTTCTATTACCAATTGTTCTAGAAATAAAGGGATTCTTTGTTCCTGAGTTAGTTCTTGTTGAGGATGGGTATGTGCTAGAATATTTGGAATATCCACATCCTGCAAAATAGCATCATTCATGAATTCATTTGAATCTTCTTCCTCTTCATTCTCTTCGTGAATGATGACTGATGACTTGGGTCTATCACTCACGACTCTTCTAGACCGTAATTGGATCTTGTGCATAGGAACAGTTGAAATAACACAGGATAGAAGAGTTTGCAACTCAATGTTGTTAAGATCTTGAGTTGGTTTATTTTTTGGGTTAGGTATCGATTGTGTAGGTAACAATGTTGGTTGTGGGTGGTTATTATTCTGGAAATGATGAGGTTTCTATGCAATAAGGAGAAATGGAGGCACAAACCCTCAAAACAATTTATGGGTATTAGCTGGGTACTGAGGATAAGGATGATTAGGTAAAAATACAGGTGGTGACTGGGGATATGCTTGTCCTCTCCATCCCTGTGGCTAATACTAATGCTGAGTAAAATGATGAGGAGGGGGGTACTGGGGTGGACATTTCTTCCAACTTGTAGTGTTCCATTGTTGATGTTGTTGGTAGGGATGATAATAGGGTGTGGGATATGGTGATAGATTATGATATGGTGGTTTGTATCTTGGTTTCCAAGGAGGAATCCTATATGTTTCACCAATTTCCCCACTTTTATATATGGATTGCAACCCAGGAAACGATGGGAATTTTTCTGTCGTATGATCATCCATACGTATATGACATATGGAGATGTTGTTTAAGGGGAATTCCCTTTGGAGATGCTTAGTCGTGCATCTTGGATAGAAAATTCTCATTGTTGCATGCTCTTCCTCCTGCCTATTTTTGTCTTGTAAAGCATCTAGTTGAGAACCCATTGCTCCTAAAATATCAGCCTTGAAGTTTTCCAATAGATTCCATAATTCTATCCTTGTAACTCCTCCAGAACTGGAGGTGTTCCCTTTTAGAATCCTATTGTAAGGTTCTATAATATTTCTCCCAAATTTCCCCTTACTTCTAGAGTAATTTCTACACATCTCCCGAATCTATGCCAAGGGTTTGTGGGAGATATGACCAGATTCCATGAGATTGAGGTTTTCTACCAAGTCCTCTATGATCCCCTTACCAAAGAGTGTTTGTATTGCATCTTCTCGAAGGTCATTATATTTATATTTTTGTAATGTATAAATAAACCTCTCGAGATAATATTTTAATCTCTTGTCTTCGGGTGGTTGTATCTTAAAAATATCATTTTGAGAGTCTCTAGGTTTGCAATACTCTTGATATTTTCACAAGAATGTGGTTTTCATGTCATCCAAAGTCCTGATAATATATTCTCCTAGTCCCATGAACCATCTTAAAGCAGGATCTTTTAGTGTAGTAGGGAAAATTTTTAATTTGTGAGCATCTTGTAGATAATTGTAGATTCTACAAAGGATGTCAAACTCGAACAAAACTGTGTCTGGGTATTCATTACTCTTCCCATAGAAATTAGGTCAGGAGGAAGGAGGGATGTTGTTCATATTTAAATTATGTGTTGTATCTAAGATAGGAAACCCAAAGGTAGACTCAGTTCAATTTTCTCATTCTTCTTCGTCATTTCTAACTTCATCATGATCTTCATTTTCTCCCCATCTCTCTATGTGGATATGATTATTAAAGAGAGTGTACCTAGGGGGTTCCTTCTGAGGTGATAATGGGGCGTCCCAACGTTGTTTTTCAGGGAATATATTCCTCTCATACGAGAAGTTTTCAGCTGTGTCTTTATTAGGTTATACAAGAATAGTAGGTTCTATTAAGGACGTCTCAATTTTTGAGATGACGTGTTAGTTGAGCTACTAAAGAGAGCTTATGCCTAAGTACGATCAATGAAATTAATGAAGTTTGGATCCCCTACTAGATTGAAAGCTATATCATTAGGTTTTTTCACTAGTGGAGGGTTGAGGGCTTCCAAAGGTTGGCCCTCTAGAACTTCTTACGGAATGGGATCCTTAGAGATTACTGCTAGGATTTCTTTAGCTTCTATGGTTTCTCCTATAAAGTCTTTAGGTTTCCAGGAAGAACTAATTCCTATGTGTGTCTTTCGATACCATTTTGCTAAGTTATTGGTTGGGGTATTCCGTCCCTCGTAAAGATTAGTAGGAATTTTAACAAAGTTTTGGGAACTAGTTCTAGCATATCTACCCTTCGAATCTCTAGGTCTATTCATGAAAATATAAACTAAAAGATAACCTACAATACTACTACTACTACTAGATTTGGGGGCTCTTGTTATAATAGATGCGCATGTTCTTACCGCTCCCTCGCCACCAGCCTATTGCTAATATTCATAAGGGGATTCTACTTATTCTAGCTTACAGAACAACTCCCCGGAAACAACGCCAAAAATTTTGGTTGTTTTATTGTCTTAATTAATTCACCAAATATTTAATGATCAACCAAGGTTTCTAAAATTAGAGTTGAAACCAAATATATGCAAAGGTAAAAGGGTACCTAAGGTGTTGTGGAAATATTTTAACAAAGAAAATATCAAGAGATCTTTCAAAATGAAAAACCAAGTCAAACTCCAAAAATTCAACTACTAAGGTAATTAGATTGGGACAAGACAACTAGACTAGAGAAGTATCGATCTATACTACTTTAATATATAAACCATAAACTATGTATTTATAAATAGTATTATTGTAAGAAGCTAAACTACTCTTTTGCATTGTAATCTATTAATTAATTATTCTGCTTTTTAATCTGTGAATTGGAAAGGCTAGAACAAACTCAGAACTCTTATTATATGAACGCAAGAGGTTCTACCATCTAAGGCAATATTATAACTTCTCAATATATCTAATAAATCCAATAATTAAAATATACATGTGATTTGACAAATATATAATAATTGAACTAACTTATCTAGTTCCATTCTCCTTGAGTATTCTGAGAATATGCATTCATTGTAACTGGAACTGGAGAAGGAGGTATATCAAAATGGATTTCAAAAGAAATAAAGAAACTGAATGAAATTAAGTCTAATTTAACTTCTACAAATAAATGTAAACTAAGGAGTGTCCAATTATAAGTAATAGTAAACATTTCGATTTGTATTCCACCCATAAGCAAATATTATCAACAACTAATCTATTAATGAAGGAACAAGATTATTTTAACAATTACTTCGAAATTGGAAATATACTATTTTGGTATGAGACAAATGTAATAAAAATATATAATTCAGAAGAAAGTAGAAAACTTAATAAAGATATCTCGTTTCCTAAATCTAATCCTATTCTCCGAAAATATTCAGTAATTATGAAGTAAGGAGGACAAATCTTATGCTAGAAACTTTAAAGAACTAATATGTCTTTTAGATGATAGAATTAGTAACTTAATCTCTAATAAAGATATCTTGTTTCCTAAATCTAATCCTATTCTCTGAAAATATTCAACAAGTATGAAGTAAGGAGGACAAATCTTATGCTAGAAACCTTAAAGAACTAATATACATTTTAGACGATAGAATTAGTAACTTAAGCTTTGAATTCAATGAAATAAGACTGAGGAAACTAAACTAATGATACAATTGACAAATACTATAGCAGAAAATAAATGAACAAATTAGAGACGAAAGATACAAAATTCAAAAACAACCTAAGATAAAAATGACAAAGGATAAAAGTAATTATAGGAATTAATAGATATTTTATATTATTTAAAATAAGATCCTAACTAGACATATATAGCTACTGTTCAATTGCAGAAAGTAATATATTTTAAAAAATAAGAAAACTGCACCCGAAACAAGCATAAAACAAAACAAAAAATATTAAAAGATAAATGATTGTCTGAATGTGAGTTTAGACAAACAGTCTGAATGACAGTCTAGATGGGAAAAATAGTGTAGATTAAGAAACAGATAACCTGAATGATCTTAATATCAACTGGTTTATGCATATGAGATTGCAAGGTAAAGGAAGTAGTAACTAAGCTTATTTTAACAACTCGGACAATAGAAGAATAAGAGTAACTTACACTAATATATGGTTAAAAGGGAGATTATTTCCTATTATTTAACAAGCCAAATGAAAAGATGATTGAAACTAATCTACAACTAAACAAGAATTGATAGAGTTGAATCTAGCTACGATCTGAGCCTAAAATATTAGACTAATAATATTCTATATGATTCCAATTATAGAAGTAAGAAACAAGATGAAAATAAAACCGGAAATAACTATTGCGCAACCGGTCACTAACGATCTTGGAAATGAAATTTATATTAATAGCATAGTATAAATTATATAATTCTCATCAAACACACATTATAGAAGGAAAGGAAACAAGCAATATCAATTTACAATGGAAATAAACTACATACAGAGTCTGGAAATCTAAATTACGTAGCTGCAAGAAGCGAAATAACAAAAACACATAGAGATGGGAGATGAATGGTTATTGAGGGGCCCTATCATCAATCAGGATTGAGCTTCAATCAATCAACCATTCACAAAAATAGAGACATCTATGCATAGCTTGAAATAGAACTTGTATTAATATTTAAAACAAAGTTTACAAATTTTCATAGCTAATGGTGAATGACTAACTCGACTCTCGTCTGGAGCTGACTTTATATAGTTTTACATGGGTGAGCAGGTCGACCCTTTTAGTGGTTGACTGCTCCAAAGTTATTCAACCTTAACTACTAACAAACAACCACATAACAATTTGTGACAATGCACAGTCATCTTTCTGATCTTTCGCACATCGGTTCTCCTTGCGTGGGTTGTGGGCGCATAGATCATCGTTGATGTGGGCGTAGAGTGTGTTGTCGAATGGAGAGGATAGGATCCCAAGTATTCTAGAGTAGAGAATCTTGTACCAGCAAGGCGTGTGGCTAGCGGATCAACAAAAACCATTCTATGCTTTAAACACTTGAGAATATTCCAACTAACAGGGTGTGGGTTTATCAGAGGACTGAATGACGAGCCGGATGCAACTGTGGGAATCCAGCATGGATGCGTGTTTGTATGGAGGCTCGTTTGGAAACCATGATCTGCAAAACCAATTTATATATTAGGTACATTTAAAAATATCACATAATTGCAAATAAAATCATAAAATAACTAAAATCGGCTTGCATAAAACTCAAATATGTTGTAATGTCCCCATTCAAATAATTGCATAGCAGGAAAATTCCATCAATCCTACTAGTTCCCTAGGTTAGGTGGAAATAGTGGGAAGTTAACAATGGAGCTAATAAATGGTTTTTATAAATTAGAAGGAATACATATTTATTTAATGGAGTTAATTAAATAAATGCAAGTGAAAAATGAAATGGCTATGGAGAATGGAGACCCATCGAGACTATGAGTCCCACTCAAGCTATAATTCCTATGTTAAATGGCATCCTCCTCTTGAAATCTTGAATCTATGGGAAGCCTAATGGGAGAGGAAGAGCCAAATGGGAGTTTCATGGACACTTCGCTAGATTCCCCTTACATATATGACATCTATGACACCAATGATGGATATTCTATGACAATTATGACACAAGTCAGATATGAAGGCTGAAATATGACATATCCGACATTTTAGGCCTGAATAGAGCATATTACAGGGCCATCATGGGACTTGGAGAAGGTTAAGAAGGTCCTACTCAAATCTGGGAGAAGAGGGAAGGTGAAGAGAGAGGCCACATGGAAGAGCATGAACAACCACACCAATTTGACTTGGCTTTGGTTTATGGATGGATTTGGAACCTTAGAATACCATTAATTTTTATAAAATGTAGGGATCAGCCATGAGAAGGCCCTTCTGATCATTTGTGAAAATTGTTATTGTGAAGAGAGAGAGCTAGTGGACGACTAGTTCACGCGTTATCCAATTTCAAGGGTGAAAGATTCCCATCCTAGTTGGTGTTTGGAGAGTCCAATCAGGTTTTCCAAGGATATTGAATGGAGTCATAAGTTACAAGTTCAAGCTACAACATCTCATGGACATACAAATTTCAGCTTGTTCTTCCTTTCATCTCAAGTTTTCTCAGCATATTTCAGGTCTATGGAGTCAGGCGCACTTGGTGAGTTATTCATCTCTTTGAGGGAGCTTCTCTTGCTCCAGTATTTTGTATTATGGTGTAAATTCTCTGATATTTAAGTTCACAAATATCTGAGTTCTAAATTCCAAGAAATATCATGTACTATTTCTCAATAATGAAGAAACAATGCCATTTCCCCACTACCTTGTTGTAAACTCTTGTAATATTCATGGATTCGAATGGATTTTTAAAATATTGATGATTTATGAATGAATGGACTGTAACTAAATTATATTATGGGTTTCATGTTTATTAAATGAGAATTTGTGTCCATTGGGTCGAATTTCATAGAAATTGGATCAAACTACACCTCATTTCCCCAAGGGTCCAAAACTGGTTTTTTATATATGATTGAAAGAATTTATTGTTAGAATAATCAACCCATATTTATCTATATTATACATTAATTAATCCATTTTTGTCTTATTTTCCTAGTTTCCAATATTCCACTCTATGCAAGTTGTCTTCCACATGTCCTAGAAGTCAAACTTCCTAAAATTGAGTCATGGAGCACCTGGAAAACCTCTTGGAATCCATATTTAGCATATATGCTTTATTCTAGATCTTCCCTAGTGCATGTCTACTTTTTCTTCTTTATTTCCTGCTTTACTGAATTTTATGGCAAAAGGGAAAGTAAGACTAGGTGCAGTTGACTTGTTTTTTTCCCTCATCATCCTCCATTCATTTCTCCTAATAAAAGCAGGTATGAGCTTTATTTCCATCACCTATTATTTTTCCTACTTTAATTTTCCAATTCATGAGCTCCTAGGCAGATTTGGAAACTGCTTTATGCACCTATGGGGGATTTGACTAGATTTAGTAAGCCTGCTTTTGACTATTCCGAATGGAATTCTTATGCATTCGAATATCTCATGTAATTATTCATTGCAGTAGCCTATGACTTCACAATTTTCGATATTGTACACTTATTCCATACATATTAGTGTTATGCTCCAATTTCAGTCTCCTTTGTGTGTAAATTTGCATGTTTGATTAGTAATTTTGTGAGTGCAATTGATCTATCACCTGGGTTCAATTTCAACATTTATAACAGCCTTCTAAGGTCGATTGGTAATGATATGAGTCTCTAATAATGTATTATACACATATCCTTATTTAATTTAATAATTCTAGTGTGTTTCTTCACATTTGGGAATCCATTTCTACCACTTACCCCTAGGGGGATTTGAGCTGAAAATTTCCAGTAAAATCATCTATCTTGTTCAGAATTTAGTACAGACTTGCAGAAGTGATTGGAGTGGAAAAATTCATCCTTGAACATAATAATTAAGTTATTATATCATTCATACACCTTCTCCAAATATTTGGGAGCAATTGGGCGGATTTGGAGACCAAGACACTAAAACTAGTCAAGAGCCAAAATTGTGAAAAAATTGGAAAATTGGGCATTTTGGTAAAAAGTTTAAAAAGGGACATTACAAGTGGTATCATAGCATGATATTGGCACTTTATGGTTTTAAAAAGGAGTCAAATCAATAAACCACCACCCTTAGAATATGAATTGGAAGGTGCTCGTCTTGTAGAAGAAGAACTAGAAGAAAAAAATGTACCTTTGACTAAAGCTATCGCTCACGAGGGAGAAGAATACACTAAGGAGAAAATGGAGTATCTCAAAATAATAAAAACCCATGTTTGAAAAAATTTCCAAGGAAATGGCCAAACATATGGTATACATGACCCAACAGATAGCAAAAGGATTCGAATTGATGGCCAATCAAATGGGAAGCAAAGGGATAATAGGAGATAGTGGTAGTTCATATTCAACAGAAAATAAGACAATGGGTGAGCACATTTCCTCATGAACAATACCTCATAATAGTCCCCATGAATTTCAGATCACACTAAGGTCTACTACACCTAAATTTCTTATTCCCAAATAAGAGACTAACATTCATTTTGAAATTGATACAATAACAAAAAGAATGGGCTAAATTGGTGAAGATTGTAGGAGAAGTATAACATTTGAGAAGTACTTCACCATGGAAAACAAACTCAAAAATAAGGACAATATGTCTCTACACAACAAAAAATTTAGTTTTTCCATAGGTAAAGTTTCACTTCCTGCTTTTGATAGTTCATCTCAAAGTTCTTCTAAACTTTGGGTGCAAAAATTGGATGTGTATTTTCCGTTGAATCCAATGGTGGAAGAAGATGCTTTAAAAATGGATATTTTGCACTTGGATAGAGATGCCAATGAATGGTGGTTCCATGGACTAAAAAACTTGGGTCATTATCAGGTTAAAATATATGGGTAGTTTGTTGATAGGGTATTAGAAAGGTTTGAGAAAAAAGATCCAGAATTGTCTTTCAAAGAACTAACACAATTGAAATGGGTAGGGACTCCTATTGAGCATATGTTGGAATTCCAAATATTATTAGTTAAGGTGGATAATGTATCTATGGGAAGTCTAGTATTTATATTCATGGAAGGATTGGAAGAGCCCTTAAAAGGTTTGGTCAAGGCCCACAAGCCTACTCACTTAAATGATGGAATGAGCTTGACTAGATATCTTCAAAATGTGCTTCCTAGAACAAGATTTCCTCCCAAGCCTAACTTCAGATTTGAAAGAAAGCCTTGGAAAAAGGATGCACCTGATAATAAGTTTAGGAAAAGAGATACATATGAAAATAATAATAAATAAGGAAAAAACAAGGATTAACTTCAAAGTAAAAAATTGTGCTTCACATGCTTCCAACCATGGACACTAAGGCATAAATGTGCTAAAGGAAAATCTCAATACATAGAAGTATTTTATGATAATGATGAGTATGAAGGGGGTATGGATGAAGAAGGGAAAATTTCATATAAAGAGGAGGCATATGAGACAGTAGCTGAAGAAGAAAAACAAGAATAAAATCATCCTTCACCGGACAAAGCAAGAATGGCAATACTTTTGGCAGTGCCTCGCTATCACACTATTCAATGCAAGGGTGTGGTATTGGGACAAAGAGATTCAGTTTTTGTAGATGGAAGAGCTACACATAATTTAATTTATGCATATATATTGGAGAAAATAAATATACCAACTGAAGCATTCGATGGCTTCCCAATTATCATTCTAGGTCACAACACATGGGTTCCAAAGCTGCAGGTCACCATAGGTAACTATACTTTTGTTGGAATTTTTTATGTGGTTGATGTTTCTGATACTAATGTAGTATTTGGAGTGCAATGGTTGTATTATATAGGATAGTATTTAGTAAATTATCAAATTCCTGAAATGAAATTTCAAGATTCAACAGGTGTACTAAGGGTTGTGAGAGGGCAACACACTTACCCAAAACATGTAGTAAATTGCAATAGTATGAGATCTATATTGAGGAATGGTGATATAGAATGGGATGATGAATTTTATATAACCTATACCAAGACAAAAATCATATTTTTTAAACACCCAAAGGAGATAGAAACACTTTTATCACAAATATGAAAAAGTTTTTAGAGATATTCCACATGGTAGACCACTTGATAGGGGGGTTGAGCATAACATTGTTTTGGAGGAGGGTACTTAACCCAGTCAGATACCACCTTATAGACATAACAAGAAGTTAATATATGATATTTATAAGGCCATTCAAGAACTCATAGAGTTGGGACTCATTAGACCAAGCTCTATCCCTTATGCTTCGTCAGTAGTGTTTGGTAAAGAAAAAAGATGGAACTTTGAGGATGTGTATAGAATTTCAAGCTTTGAACAAGAAGACCATAAAGAATAGATATCATATTCATAGGATTGATGAGATAATGGATGATATATTTGGTGCTATTTACGTTTCCAAAATTGACCTTAGAACTAGTTATCACCAAATTCAGATGAAGGAGGAAGATGTGCAAAACACTGCTTTTCGATGTCATTATGGTCACTTTGAGTTTCTTGTTATTCCATTTGGGTTGAATAATTATACTGATACATTTAAATAATATATGAATAGAATATTTTGCAAGAAAATTAGAAGGTTTTTTTTAGTCTTCTTTGATGATATTCTCATTTACAGTAAAATTTGGGAAGAGCACTTGCAACACCTAGAGATTGCGTTGGAAACTTTGCAAGAACAGTATTTGTATGCGAATTTGGGATGAAATAAATATTATATATTGGGAAAATTATTGGGAAATATGTATTGAAAGTGCACATGGAAAATATCAGGGCTATTTTAGAATGTCCATCACCAAAAAACATCACAGAATGAAGAGGCTTCATTGGAATATGTACATACTAGAGGAAGTTTGTGAAATAGTTCTCCAAGTTGACTTCTCCACTCACTGATTTGACTAAGAAGGATGATTTCAAGTGGAATAAAGAGGCTGAAAAGTCCTTCCAAAAAATTAAGGAGGTAATGAGTAGTTGTTCCATACTTGCATTACCTGATTTTTCTAAGCCTTTTGTTGTTGAATGTGATGCCTCAGCTGGAGGAGTAGGGGTTGTCCTAAAGAAAGGCCAACACCATATATCCTTTGAGAGAAAAATTTTGCAGCATCATGAAAATATTTACTCCATATATGACAAATATATGTTGGCCATCATGCATTCCTTGGCCAAATTCCGACAATACTTGGTAGGAAACAAGTTTGTGGTGAAAACTGAGCACAATAGTCTAAGACACTTCCTTACCAAAAAGGATCTAAATGAAAGGAAAAAAAAGTGGGTAAGAAATATACAAGATTATGATTTTAATATTGAATATGTGAAATGAAATAATAACATTGTAGCAGATGCATTATCTGGAAGACCTTCTTTTTCTCTCACGGACATTGCTAAAAATTTGAAAGACATGCTACTAGTTAAATATGCCAAAGATAAGTTTGCTTGTGATATATTAGATGGACTCATGGGAGATTATAACTACAAAATTTTGAATGGGATGATATAATATAATGGAATAATTTATTTGGTTCGAGACTTAGAGCTTAAGTACAAAGTTTTGCAGGAAGAACATGATTCCCCACTAGCAGGCCAATCGAGGTTCTTCAAAGCCTATAGGAAAATAAGGCAAAGGTTATATTTGAAGTGGCTGAAGGAATATTTCTAGAAGTATGGGAATTAATGTAAGGTATGTCATAAAAACAAATCAGAACTTACATACCCACCTAGTTTATTACAACCATTTCCCATTCCAGAGCAAAAATGGGATAGTATATCAATGGATTTCATCACCGGTTTGCCCAAATATTTGGAAAGGATTGCATATATGTGGTAGTGGATAGATTGAATAAGTTTTATAATTTATTTTATGTTACATACTCTTTTATTTCTGCACAAGTGGCTGGCATTTTTTTCAAAGAAATATTCAGATTGCATGGGCTCCCCAAGAGCATTGTGAGTGATAGAGACGGTAGATTCATGAGTGTTTTTTGGAAAGAAATTTTTAGATTGGTGGGAACTAAGTTGAATAAAATTATAATATACCATCCCAAAACTGATGGAGAAACATAGAGGTTAAATAAATGGTTGGAAGGGTACCTCCGAAACTATGTGGGAGAACGACAAAAAACTTGGACAAATTGGCTACACTTGAGCGAGTTTTGCTACAACACCACCTTTCACATGTCAATAGGCATGTATAATTTCAGAGAATTATATGGTTATTATGCACTTAAATTTTATGTTATTATATTTGGTGATAGTAGATCTCCAAAAGCTAAGTATTGGGTGGAATAAATCCAAGAAATTTTAAATCTTTTAAAAGACAATTTGCAAGTTGCCCAAAATTAGCAAAAACAATATGCAGATAAACATAGAGAGGAAAGGAACTTTTAGGTTGATTATTTAGTGTATTTGTGGTTGTATACATACAAACAAATGTTTCTCAAAAGTAATGGATCAGAAAATCTAAAGCCAAGATATTATGGGCCCTAAAAGGTAAACCACAAGATTGGAGAAGTAGCATATGAGTTGGAACTTTTGGAAGGGAGTAAAGCTCATAATGTGTTTCATGTTTCTTGTCTCAAGAAATATATTGGTCAGAAAATTGTCATTTAAGACACAGTCCCTCCTTTGGATGATTAAATACAACTCACACTTATTCCAGAGAAGGTTTTGAAGACAAGGGAGAGAAGATTGAGGAGCAAAACAATCAAAGAAGACTTGGTGCAATGGAAGGATCAACCAAGTGAATATGCCACGTGGGAAGAGGAGAATATTTTGCATAATCAAAATCTGAAATTTCTTAAGGACAAACAATATTGGGTGAGGAGTACTATAATTTCCCCATTCAAATAATTGCATAGCAGGAAAATTCCATCAATCCTACTAGTTCCCTAGGTTGGGTTGAAACATTGGGAAGTTAATAAGGGATATAATAAATGGTGTTTAGACATTAGAAAAAATAAATATTTATTTAATGGATTTAATTAAATGAATGTATGTGAAAAATGAAATGTCTATGGAGAATGGAGACACATGGAGACTATGGGGCCCACTCAAGCTAGAATTCCTATGTTAAATGCATCCTCCTCTTGCAATATCAAATTTATGGGAAGCCTAATTCTTTTGTATGGATTATAAGGTTAATATAATTGTCCATGTACTTCATAGGTATAATTTTGGATGAATTTTAACTTACATGGGGAGAGGAAGAGCCAAATGGGAGTTTCATGGACACTTGGATAGATTCCCCTTACATTTATGACATCTATGACCCCAATGATGAAGATTCTATGACAATTATGACACAATTTAGATATAAAGGATGAAATATGACATATCATATATTCCAGGACAGAATAGAGCATCTTATATGGTGCTCATGGGATTTGGAGAAGGCCAAGAGGATCCTACTCAAATTTGGGACAAGAGGGAAGGTGAAGAGAGAGGAAACATGGGATAGCATGAGAAACCACACCAATTCGACTTGGATTTGGTTTATGAATGGATTTGGAACCTTAGAAAACCAATAATTTTTATAAATTCAGGTATCATCCATGAGAATTCCCTTTTTATCATTTGTGAAAATTGTTATTGCGAAGAGAGAGATCTATTCGATCACTAGTTCATGCCTTAGCCAATTTCGAGGGTGAAAGATTCCCTTCCTAGTTGTTGTTTGGAGAGGAAACTCAGGTATTTCAATGAGATTCAATGGATTCATAATTTAAAATTGAAATATACAGCATATCATGGATATATCAATTTCATCTTGTTCTTTCGTTCATCTCAAGTTTTCTCACCATATTTCATCTCTATGGAGTGAGGCGCACTTGGTGAGCTATTCATCTCTTTGAGGGAGCTTATGTTTCTCCAGTATTTTGTATTATGATGTAAATTATATAATATTTAATTTCATAAATCTCTCAGGTCTAAATTCCAATAAATCTCATGTATTATTGCTTAATAATGAAGAAATAATGCCATTTCCCCACTACCTTGTTGTAAACTCTTGTAATCTTGATGGATTCGAATGGATGTATAAAATATTGATGATTTATGAAAGAATGGAATGTAATTAAATTATATTATTGGTTTCATGTTCATTATCAGATATTTTTTTTCCATTGGGTCGACTTTCATAGCAACTGGAGCAAACTACACCTCATTTCCCCAAGGGTGCAAAACTAGTTTTTTATATATGATTGAAAGAAGTGATGACTTCCATGGGAGGTTTATTGGTTATGAATATGAGTCTAAAATAATGTATTATACACATAACCTTATTCAATTTAATAATTTTAGTGGTTTTCTACACATTTTGGAATCCATTTTTGCCACTTACCCTCTGGGGGATTTGAGCCCAAAATTACCAGTAAAATCGTCTATCTTGTTCATAATTTAGTACAGAATTGAAGAAGTTATTGGAGGGCCATAATACATCCATGAAAATAATAATTAAGTTATTATATCATTCATACACCTTCTCTAAATATTTGGGAGCAACTGGGCTGATTTGGAGACCAAGACACTAAAACTAGTCAAGAGCCAAAATTGTGAAAAATTTGGAAAATTGGGCATTTTGGTAAAAATTTAACAAAGGGAAATTACATATGTTCATACCTAGGGTTGATTGAAAATATGAATGGCAATAATTATTTCCGAAAGGTAACAAAAGTGATGCCAAATGATCAAATTATCATCCAAAAATAATGACAAAATCAGGATCAACACTAATTGTTAATTTCCTTTAACTAAATGTGAACTTATTGAACTTTACTCAATCACCAACTAACCTCTTATCAATTATTTATTATTTTTAATTGAATGTCTGTATTTCTTCACAATCAGTTCCATCTACAAACATACACTTCATATAAATCAAGGAGTATATTACTTAATTAAATGAAACTTGTTTTCACTGACTGCAACTTAATTGATATATTTTCAATTTGAGTTCATTGTAGGTATGACATGGGAAATTCAAATCCTTACTCTATCTCCATAATCATCTCATTTATCATTAATTATATTATGCATGATCCATTTGTGTTTAATTAATTAATCATCTTTACCATATCATACTCAAAGGAATTGTTCCATACCTATGATAATATGTATTACCCTGGATGATATAGTCAGATGCCAAAGTAATCCAGTGTATTGAGGAATATTCTTAAGATTTAAATTTATATTTTCCTGTGGTAATTGATGCTCATTATTCATTTCTTAAATTCAGATAATGTTGGGCTTGAACTAGCAAGAAAGTGTCATATTTTATAGTTATTCCTAATTTATTAGTGGTGTCGTAGGTATTTGTATTTAAACTTGCATATAGTACTGAGTAATTTTTCTTGTTTCATGTTAGAAATTTTTTAACCTTGCGTGTGTTCCATTATGATCTCACCCCTAGTTACATCATTTCTATATATTTCTTTTGAATAAAAGCATATTTCTCCCAAACTAATTTTAAAAAAATGAAGAATTCAATTTTCGATTGATTTAAAATATGCATTTGAGGCTTAAAAATTGATTCCAATTGCTTCTTGGTTGTCTCATTAAAAGGCTAAAATATCACCATCAATTAGAGGCAAAAGAATGAAGTGGAAACTCAAGCAAAAACATCCCATGTTAAACTAAACCTTTACAGAATATCCAGCATCAACATAATTTGTTTTAACACACCTATATAAACTAATCAAGATTATTTGAATGGAGGAAAAACCTATTGATCCTGTAGGAGGTTACTAAATTAAATTTTATACCCTTTATTTCAAACTTAAAAATGTTTATTGAAAAACCTTTCTTAGTACTTTATTCATCAATTAATCAAAATAGTACAGTTATTTTTAATTTTCAAAACAAAATTGTACAAAGAAGAGTTAGAGTAGAATGGGAATGATTGATAGGATTATACATGCTTAATTCTTGAATTCAATTTTGAATTCTATTCATCTTGGATTTACTCACCATGTCCTTACCAAAACCCTAGGCAATTAGCTTCCTACCCATCACCTAATAATCCTTTTATTGTCCACACACCTTTCCCTAAGGCATTGAATAAAACTAGTGGTGGGAAGTATCATAGCGCCAAATTGATACTTATAAGAAAGTATGCATCATGGATTTATAGATTTTTTAATTTCTATATAAACCATTTAGATTTATAGCAATGACATTTGGATCCTAGTATCTTGAATGTAACCATAAAAATTGCATAATACTATGATCAATTTTCATTTTTTCTACTTATAAGCAAGTATGCTTCATGGATTTATACATTTTTTAATTTATATCCAAACCATTTATATTTATATTTAGATATGTTGTATTTATAACATCAAATATTTCCATGTTTAATTGATTAATAGGGAGGAGTTTCAATACATTATGATCAAATGACGAACATAATTCAATTTTTTTAAAGGATTTTAGGATTACTTTTCAGTTCTTGTTTAGAATTTAAATATATATATATAATTCATTTTAAAGGAAAGAAATTTTTTAAATTACTTCATATTAATTTCAATTTACATATAGTGTTATAATAAAATCATCCATACCCACATACTTCCTAACAAAGATAAACTTCACCCAAAAGTAATTTCAATTTACAATTAATTTATCAGATAGTGTATTTATAATAAAATCATCCATACTCCCATAATTTCTAATAGACATAAACTTCACCCAAAAATAATTTGAAATGCAATGGTATAATGTTCTAACTTTCCAATAATCACAATAATAATTCCTTCTATAAGGACGTATAATATTCTAAGTTTCCAAGAATCACATTAATATTTATATGAAGCTGAAGGACCTCGCATCAAGAATCGCAATAATACTTCCTTATAAAACTACCTATAATATTCTAACTTTCAAATAATCACAATAATACTTCCTTATCTCCTGAGTATTAGACTTGAATTTGTTCAAGCAAGGGCTCTATAGGATATCCACACAAAATTCACTCTTGGCATTGCAAACCATAAATTTTCATATATGCAAAGTTTATAGATGGAAAAATAAGATTTTATTAAAAATAGTGTATAATATTCTAAATGAGTGTAGCAAGATTTTCACCCATGCTACATGCAAAATCACCTCCCTTCTATCAATGGGACAGTGGGGTAGAGTTCATGGAAGAAATCTACAACAATAAACAATATTAAGAAAACGAAATAAATAAACATATACGGCTAAACTAAATAAAAGAAAATACATGAAACATATACCTTATTTCTCTTGAAAATAGTGTCGATGTATTTGTAACCTCGGAATGTATTCACTTGTATATCTTATATTGTACCTTGATGTTCCTATTGGGAGAATCATTAATATAATAAATTCATGTAAAGTCATTGAGGTTAACTCTCCATTATAATTCGGTGCAATAGTCCCCACCATTGAATTAAGGTTAACCCTCCTTATTGATCGGAGGGAAAAGTCCCCACAATTGTGGGGCATTAGGGTTATTAGACTCTCATAGAGAAGTCGGCCCTAGTAAGTAATTGTTAAGTGAGGCCGAATTGTTGGAGTGGACCTAAAGTGAACAGAAGAATATAAATAGAAGTGAGGCTCTCCTCATTTATACACACACACACACACTCACTCACTGGGGCGCATGAGTGAGAGAGGAGAAACTCCTTCAAGTGAGAGAGAGAGAACAACTATTGGAGATCATATTTTTTTGTCTTTGGGTTTTACTGCTTCCATTGGTGCTCATTCTATCTCTAAGGAAGTTGGGTTTTAAACTTTATGGTTTTCCCAAGGAAAATTCTTTGTGTCTCTTGTCTCTTGCGATTATTGTTGTGCATGCTATTCTCTCAGATAAGATCCTAAGATCATATTGCTTAAATGCTAAAAAGATGACATGGTATTAGATCTAACCTGAAAAGAAACATTATGTAGACATAGAAGCTAGGGTTTCTTAGTTTTTGGGTATCTCTCCATAATCCATCAACAAAATGATGCTAGGATAACTCTCCATTGAAGGGCGCATCTTTCTGTCGAAGGAGAATTTGATCTTGGACATTTTCAGTTTTTGTTGTGGGAAGTTAGGAATTTGTACATAAGAGAAATTTTTGAGTCATCCCAGCATAGGATTACTCTTCTCATCAAAATTGAAGTTCAGATCTTTGGGTCTAGATTTGTTGTACGGTGAAACTCAAGGAAAGTAAAACCCTAGCTTGACCACAGGCCTGAAAAATTCTAAAATACTAAAACCAATATTTTTGGTACATTCGCTATATCTTGAGATTGGAGAAAGCTCAGGAGCTGCAAATTTCACAGGCCAAAGATAAATTCCTGATGTACCATGTGTAAAAGTTTCATACTCATATTCTCTATATTCTAGGATATATGATTCCTCCAATGTAGGTTTTCATTCTCTTCCAGGATTCATACATAAATAGTATAGCTAGGGAGAATTGAATATCTCGGGCTACAAAGATTCAAATGAATTTTTACAAAATTTTCCAAATACGACACAGACTGTAATTTCTGTTCTAAAAGTTTCAGATCCTAATGATGAAATAGGGACACGTGGAAGTCCATACAAGTTTGATATGTAGAACAGTCCTAAAATAGGTCACCTTGGGAAAACTTTCATAAGTCCAATTGGTGAAACCAATTCTAGTCAAACCTGTGGTGCTAGAAAGAGGATAGATGAGGTTACCTGAGTATGAAATTTTAGGCATAGAGGAGCAGTAATTTCAGAGACACCGTACAAATATTATCAGGAATTTCTGTAGAAGAAATTGGAAAACTAGGGCTTCATGATCCAAGAGCTTCCCTCCATTGTTTTCAGAAAATGAGTACATTGGACAGCTCGACTTGAAGATATATATATTTATATCCAATTATATCTAAAATATTCCAAGTTTTGGAAATTAGGGTTTCTCTCACAAACCTATATTATCCAGCTCCAAAACCAGGATGAACACCTCAAATCGGTAATATCTAATATTTTTCTATTTACAGTTGAGGTTCTCATTTCAAAATAACTAATCACACCAGCCTAATGACAATATTGGTGAGGCTGAAAACTTTCAAACATGGAAGTATAGGATCTCACTAGTTCTTGAAGAAAATGAATTGGACACCTACATAAGTCGAGAGGTTCCATTTCTAGAGGGAGATGAGGCTAAAAGTATTACACAAGAAGAACTTGTTCAAGGCCAAGAATATCATTGCTCATTCAATCATGGATCACCTTATACCACAAGTGTCTTCCCTAAGGACACCGAAAGATATGTTTGATTCCTTGACCAAGCTATTTGAAGGGAAGAAAATAAATCGGAAGATGACTTTAAGAAACCAGCTGAAGAATGTGAAGATCCAGAATGAAAAGACCATACAGTCATACTTTACAAGGGTCTCTCAAATCAAAGAACAACGTGAAGTAGTAGAAGAAGAAGTGGAGAATTCATAATTTGTGATAACCAGCTTGAATGGCCTCCCAGGATCATGGGATAAATTCATTCAAGCAATGTGTGCCAGAAGGAAGTGATTACTTTCAGTAGACTCTGGGAAGAGCACACACAAGAAGAATCTTAACTCATAATAAGAGAAAAGAAGATGGGAGCCACTGAAAATCAATCTCTCACCATCCAAATAATATCCCTCAAACGATAAGGAATATGAAGGACTCAACTCTTGAAGAACCTCTTATCCATCTTGGCATTTGGATAAGAAATGATGAATGAAGAAGATGATGAAGCTCAAGGCTCAAGAAGGAGTCTACCCACTAAACAAATAAAGATAAGTATTCAATTGTAATTTCATGATATTGTTTTGTTATGCTTTAATTTATATTCAATTGATGTGTTATGCATGTTAGAATGCTTGCATTAATGATAGTATAATACTAATATGCATGTGATGGGTAAGGATCTCATCATGCTATACAACTCTCCATTGCTACTTATCGAGAATGAAACCTCTTTGCTGACATATTGGATTAGTGCACAATCTCAATGTTGTCTTGCTAGAGATGGAAGGAATCTAGAAAGGTTTCTGTGAGATATGGATGAATGTTGTATGGGCAAAAATAGTTGCATGATTATATATTTATGCATAAGAATTTACCATTATTATGAAAATTTTCTAATCATACAACTGGTGCATTTGACTTGTAGGAAAGATCATGTACAATCGCCTACAAGAAAAGAAGGATGAGACTTGTTCTGAAGAACAAGTGACGATAGTTCAAGAAAGAATCCAAGATGAAGAATAATATGCTGATAATTTCAAAGAAGATATCTTAGAGACAATGCAATTATGTAACACTGTTGAGCGACATCATTGATGAAGAACCTTCCAGCTATAAAGAAGAAGCCAAGAAGAAAGGGAAGGAGAGTACTAGTTAAGGAAGAATGATGTCTATCATGTAGCATCAAGATCTGAAGGGAAGTCCATAGTATCTTCCATATGGATCTACAAGATCCAACATGTAGTAGATGGAAACATCATGGGATATAAGGCAATATTCATAGCACGAGTCTTGTCGCGGAAAGAATGCATAAACTATGAAGAGACATTTGCATCCATTGGAAGTTACGACACATGACATGAAGACTCATGTGTGGAAATTAAAGAATTCCTTGTATGAGCTTAGAAGACACCCATGGGATAACACATACATGAGGATATTGAATATCACCTAGGGTGATGAATATATTAACCTTTGCTACAAGGTTGAATATGAAATCCTATAGAGGATGACAAGCTCACATATGGGTGTGAGAAGAAATTTTGAAAAGGTTCAAGATAGAGGATCTTGGCATCCAGTGACCCTAGATGGATACATCGAATATTAGTAGCAGAGGAATATACTTGTCACTCCGATACATAATTTTTCAGTGCATAGAGTACAAAAGATAGAGGGAGAATGATGCTCCACTTCAGAGGGAGTGTCTGCAGAAGATTCTGAGGTTTGACATGGTATGACATGATGGACATATTACTGATGACTCTAGGATTTACTGAGAGTAAAGTAGATTCCAACCTTTACTTCAAGGTTGAAGGTGGAAGACCAGTGATGCTCTTGTTATATGTTGATGACTTGTTCCTAGAAGAAAATAGGAACTCATTAAAGTTGCAAGAAGGAGACTTGCTTCCAAGTTCAAGATGAAGGACTTGGATATAATGTATTACTTTCTAGGCATAGAGGTGTGGCAGAATGTAGATGGAATCTCCCTTGCGCAAAGAAAGTATGCAATAGATATCCTAAAGAGGTCCAGGATGATGGAATGCAAGGACATGGCCACACCTATGGCATTGAACCTAAAGCTATTGAGTGGTGCTTCATCAGAGATGGTTGATGCCATGATGTATCGTCAAATGTTTTGTTCATTAATGTTCCTGACATATCTGAGACATGCTCACGTGGTTGCATAGCATGCAGTGTGGTACCTGAAGGGTACAATTGAGCATGATTCGAATCAGAAGACTAACCTACATGGTCATGTGGATTCAGATTGGGTAGGAAGTGCCACTGATAGGAATATCACTTTGGGTGTTGCTTCAGTATGAGATCAGGTGTGATATCTTGGTTTGACATGATGGATTCCTACATGGAACTAAGTACAGCCAATGCAAAATAGGTTGCCACTTGCTACTTGTGAGGTAGTATGTTTCTGCTATTTCATTTAATTAATCTGACTTGCATTTTTTGTATGATGCAGAGAGGAGCATTGAAGCTCCAGTTTGTGATATAGATCGAGATCTCTCAAAAGAGGGAGTTCTAGCATAGCCGCTGACACAGGTTGTCTGAGCATAAATCCTGGAGAATATTGTAGGTTGCTCATACGTAATCAGTCTTGTAGGTTGTCCTCGGATGTAATTGGTCCTAGAAAAGCTTGCAGGTTAGCCTTGGACGTAATCATCCCTAATGTGATTCTATTCTAGAAATGGCTAGAGTGAAGTTTGAGTACTTCAGAGAGAAGCTTGGTGTTCTCCAGATCGAGGTTCCCTCCAAAGGGAATTGATGAGTCCATTATCCTTTCTAACATGGTGGAAGGTTGAGCTTCACATCATCAGGTGTAAGTGCATAGATGCTCTAATGTGATTGTGGGATGTATTACCACATGATCATTGCAGATACATTTTTATGTGATTGTAGAAATTCTAAATCCTTGATGACATAAGGAATTTCATAAACAGGCTAAGGATCTATGCACACAATTAACCTCACAAAGAATTGTAGAGAATTAGCATAACGAGAGAAGAAGAAGAATTAACGAACACACATTAATGAATGATGAATGGTAATTGATATTATTACATAGGTAATACATCCTTATAAAGGAAAAGGATTTGCATGAAGACAACTCAAGCTAGCTCATAAAGCAGGCTTACTAATTATGATAAACCCCATAACTAACTAATGCACTTTCCCAATCTACCAAGCACCTCATGAATTAGCAATAACATGTGTGGGTGATGATGAGGAAAGGAAAGAATTGCTAATCCTACAATATGGAGAGAAAGTAATGGAGGATGGGTTGGAAAGAAAAGCTACCAGTTTCCTAGTTGACTATCTTTTCCTTATCCATAAAAAAAAAGAATAAAGCAGAATCTGTTGTAAAGTGCAGTTACCAATTCTGGATGCCCATAAAGTGGTCAAGATCAACCCAGAATTAGAAATAAATCATTCCTAGGATATATATGGAAAGTGTTGACTCTAAGGTACAAGTGGATGCCAACTATCTAAGCTAGTGCGTACGAAATTAATTAAATAATGATTAATTATTTTATGAGTGGGTTTATTATATTCCAATACCCCCCTTTAAGCCGGACTTTATGATGATATTCGTGAACTAATCAGAAATATATATGAATATAGGTCCTAGCAATAAATATATGGTCAGCCTTTTACAATTTATCTTATCTAAAGAAATGAGGAAAGAGGCAAAACCTCAAGCGGAAAATCCTCCCTCAGGAAAGGACATGAAAAGAAATACCAAAAATGCTGAACTGTTGGTGTTGCTACTGCTCCAAACTAAATGTTGATGTCTGGAGGAATCTTCTTCTTGGAAAGAAGATGAATCTGCTCACCTAGATCAAGGACAGCTGCAGGACGGAAACTAGGACCATGTAGAACAACTAATATCCAATGATGTAAATGCAATACTAAAGGATCTTGAAACTTGTAATCAGCTCCAAGATGATGAGATGACTTGAACTTCAAACCAGTAGAGATGAACTAATCTCCATATAGGTGAAATAACTATCCAAGTGAATGTATAATGTCTCCATCTTCATTTTCAGAGAGAGGATGCGTGGAAGTGATCTTGTAGGAACATAGAGAAGGCATAGGATCAAAGAGTGGGAATGAATGGGCTCCATGGGTTGATCTAGATTCCAAAGAATCCAAGAGATCACAAATAAGCACAACAGTAGACTCATGGGAATATACTGGTAAAGAATCCTCTATGGTAGACGTATGAGAGAAGGATAGATAGTGATGTTCAAAATCTTCAAGGAGGCTTTGAGAATGAGTGCCAAAAAAAAGGAGGAGTTGTAGAAGCACATGGGATCAACTATGGTAAGTGGAAAAACACTATGGTAAGTGGCATGAGAGGTATTCTTATGCCAGACCTCTCACACTTTGTGCATGACTCTCTTCTTGATGGTGCACAACCTAGTGACATCAGAATCCATGATAGAAGACATAGAGAACACTGAATTTGTGAGTGAATCATCAATAGCAATAGAAGCTCTATTAGTCACCTCTTTTTCATCAAAAACATCATAAGAAGATGAATCACAATATTCTACTTTAAGAGACACAGAAAAATATGGCTCTTCAATATTTGCTTCTTGATTGAAAGAGGAAGAATTCAAATCAAAGAGAGTAGTAGAAATAGGAACTATATGGGAAAATTATTCTTCAGGATCAAGTTCATCAGAGACTGTATAGGCCGAGACATCTTGAGAGAGAGAAATAATTCAGGATCTAGAGGCACTCTCCACATAGCTAGAAATATCCTCATTGTCCTTTCCCAAAACTCTATCCAATGTTGTCCAGAGATCCTTTGGGTAATCAATAGAATCAATAAGGTAGTGCATGCATGGAGAGATAGCTAGACAAATAGTTCCAATTTCTCAATCACAGTCATTCAACCAACCACTTGGATCTTCATAAGACTCTTCACCAGCTCCAATAGATATATCATAGAGACCTTGTCTCTTTAGATATGAAATAATCTTCAGTTTTCCACTCTGAATAGCTTGTGAATGGAGAAAGAAGAGGAAATGATACTCTTGAATCCATTCAAAGTTGAACCTGCAAAATAAACCTACAAATATGGAAAGGAGGATTAATTAATGAACTCTCAAAGATCTGATATCATGTAGAGCTTTGATATCCTCAGCTCTGGTACCATGTAGAAATTGAACTTTGAGAACCTTATCTTTGATACCATGTAGAAATTCTAAAGCCTTGATGGCATAAGGAATTTCATAATCAGGTAAGGATCTACGCACACAATTAACCTCACAGTGAATTGTAGAGAATTAGCATAGGGAGAGAAGAAGAAGAATTAATGAACACACATTAATGAATGATCAATAAATGATAATTGATATTATTACATAGGTAATACATCCTTATAAAGGAAAAGGAGTTGCATGAAGACAACTCAAGCTAGCTCATAAAGTAGGCTTACTAATTATGATAAACCCCATAGTTGAATAAAGCACTTTCCCAATCTACCAAGAACCTCATGAATTAGAAATAGTGATGATGAGTGAAGGAAAGACTTGCTAATCCTAGAATATGGAGAGAAAATAATGGAGGATAGGTTGGAAACAAAAGATACCAGTTTCCTAGTTGACTAGATTTTCCTTATCCATAGAAAAGTAGGATAAAGAAAAAAAAACAGAATAAAACAGAATCTGCGTAAAGCGTAGTTACCAATTTTGGATGGCCATAAAGTGGTTGAGATCAACCCAGAATCAAAAATAAATCATTCCTAGGATATAGATGGAAAGTGTTGACTCTAAGGTGCAAGTGGATGCTAACTATCTAATCTAATGGGTAGGAAATTAATCAAATAATAATTAATTATTTTATGAGTGGGTTTATTATATTCCAATAGCGATTGTGGGATGTGTCACCACATAGTCAGTGCAGAGACATTCTGATGTGATTGTGGGATGTATTCCCACATGATCAATGCAGAGCCATTCTGATGTGATTGTGGGATGTTTTTCCACATGATCAGATATAAGTGCAAAGCCATTCTGATGTGATTGTGGGATCTGTTCCCACATGATCAGATGTAAGTGCAGATCCTTTCTAACAAGATGAGGCCGGATGTAATTGTTGAGCCTTTCTAACAAAATGAGGTCAGATGTAAGGACAGAGCCTTTCTGACAAGATGAGTTCAGATGTAAGTGTAGAGCATTTCTAAAAATATGAGGTTGGATGTAAGTACAGAGTGTTTCTGATAAGATGAGGTCAGATGTCAGTGCAGAGCCTTTCTGACAAGATGAGGTCGGATGTAAGTGTAGAGCCTTTCTGACAAGATGAGGTTGGATGTAAGTGCAGATCCTTTCTGACAAGATGAGGTCATATGTAAGTGCAGATCATTTCTGACAAGATGAGGTCAGATGTAAGTTCTGGTCCTTTGTGACATGGGTTTTGGATGTGTTACTCCCATGGTCAGATGTGAGTGTTGGGCATGCGTTTCTGACATGGTTCTTGGATGTGTTCCTCTCATTGTCAAATGTAAGTGTTGGGCAGGCCTACATGGAGGCTAGGTCTTGCTTCCATCTTTCACACACATGGGAGGGATGTGGTAGAAATATTCAAGTCACTCGGTGTGTCCTTAGGGGCAAGTCTCAATTCAAGGTTGTCACCTTGTTCTTGACTCCTCCATTTAGGCTCAACTCCTATCAAAGCAAAAGGGGTAGACCCTATTAAGTTAATAAATATAATTAATTTAGTATCATGGTATTAAATTGAATAAATTTCTTAGGAGTTTGAAATTAACAATTGAGAACCATACATAACAATATGAAAAATAAACACAAGTAAGAACAATACTGACACACAATATATATATCGAAAGAAGTAAACAAATAACCAGTGCCTTAAAATGGAGTCACAAAATGATTAAATGTGCTTGCATGTGCTTGGAGTGAATGTTTTACAATTGTCACTTGGTGCGTTTAAAGTTAATATGAAAAATGAGTGGATTAAATTAGATGAGGGGGGACTCCAAATATACCCTGGACTCCAAATATACCTGAGGGGTACTTGGAGTATGTCCAAAAATAAAACCTTCATGGCTACCCACAAGGTGTTTGTGGGCTGGATGGAGTCTTGGAGACTGTGTTCATAATACACCCATTAGTGTGTAACAAATATCAGCACCTCGAGGTCACTTTCCAGTTGTTACCACTCCTTTGGGTATTTTTCCATCACTTACGGTTTGTTCGAGGAGGTGAAATTTTTCCTGATGGTGGTTAATTGGGGAAAGTGAAACCTAATTAATATAGTCACTCACATTTCTTTTGATGCAGCTTGACTGATCAGATGAACCGCAACCAAAATGCAAAGCATACATACCGGAGTCTTTGTAATTTTTAGTAAATTTTAATTGATGTGTTTTTATTTGAAAGAAAACCCTCCAGGAACCTCTTTCAGTCCAAGTGGACCTCAATCGGGGAATTAAGGAGGGGGTTTATTTTAATTTCTTTGTTGCAAAAATTAATAGTGAATAATGCAGCAACAAAAATAAAACAAACCACAGGTTCTCTAATTAAATCTACCAGGATCCTCTTTCACCTTTCGGTTCAATATACCATGATATTACTTTGAGTTTATAATATGGAAGATATGATGAAACTAATCAAAGTACACTATTTTGCATAAATAAAACTAATCTAGAGAAAAAAATAGGAAAAATGCAAAAAAGGAAAAAAGGACGTGAATCCCCCCAAGGGGGATGGGGAATGGGCTCGAAAGATCCTATTTGAAATTATTTTCTTATTACCAGAAGTTAAAATTTCAGAAAATGGATATAATTCCTGTTTTTTTTATACATAATGAACCCAAGATCTTACAAAGTACAAAAATTAAAGATTTCAGAAAATGGGGAAACCCCTCGGGGGTTCCAGATGGACCAAAAGTCACTTTTTGGATAGCACCTCCTCCTCTTTTCTGTTATAACTGCTAAATAAAATCAATATTATTAAACTTAAATATTCCCAAAATCAATTTGAAAGTACTTTTGGGTCAACACACTTTTAACCGAAAACAACTAAGTTAAAACCAGTTAAAAAAAAAGGTGAAAAAAGGAATGAAGGAAAGAAAGCTTTCCTTGGGATATTGGCTTGAATTTTGTGAATCCAATATGATGTGCACTGATTTATGGATTTATATTTTCAATTAAGAAATAAAAATCTAATCCATGCATGCTATAGGTTTCCTTTAAAATGCCATGCAAAAGACGAATTGTTTATGCCAGATCTATGATGCTTATGGAAAACTTTTAAAAAAGAGAGATATAAATTTTTGAATGATTATGTATGAGATATAATAAGATATTTTTCATATGATAAATTAGAATCTCATGCATAAAAAAAGTAACCAAGAATAGTTAATTTTTTAAAAGGAGAGTAAGAGGAGAGAAGGTTAGTTCGTTGCATGAGTGAAACAAGCTGAAAGGAGGCCCTTTTGTGGAGCGTCAAGGGACAGAGTCTTGAGATTATTGGATAAGGAATGGAACCAATATTGATATTGACCTCATTCATTCCAGAACTTGCAACTAGATCACACAAGCCTACACAACACTTTGTGAGATCTAGATATATATGTATGAAACAAAAAGTGAAAGATCATGCAAAAATAATCTTATTTAAGCATATAACTTAGATTATTGAGCATACATAATATGAATAAACAAGAGAAAGTAATATTAATTTCCTACTTTACACCCTTACTTGATTCAACCGAATCCTTGAACCCAAAATACAAAGCAACACAAAAATTGGAAAAAAATTGCAATTACCACATTAGCAGCATGACATTGGGAATCCACACAATCACATGCACTACACGGTATAGACTCCAAAGCTTCTTTATTCACAATAAAAATATAACAACATTACAATAGCAACAACTCTTCAATACAACCCTAACTAGGCTAAAAAGGAGGAAACTATGCTTTATTTATAGCAAAAACTGAAACCCTATCCTAGAGGGGACGCAATTCCCAAGGAGAGAGAAACTACAGCTGCATGAGGAGTCAAGATGAGCTTGATCTGAGCCTAACTGATTCTGATATGAGTCTCACTAAGTGTAACTAACAATTGGAGTGCTGATCAGACTGACACATCAACCAGTTAATTGAATCATCAACCAAACCACAACGAGATGAGCACACACGTGTGGTGGAGAGAGAGAGTGTGCAAATCCCAAGGATGCATGATGTGGTGCACTCCCTCTTCAACCCAGATCAACTCCTTAAATCAAGGCATGGTCTGCTCTAATCAATCCAAAGCAGATGAGACTGATTTTAGTCAAATCAGAGCAAATCCCACTGATTTAGGAATTTGAATTTTCTCCATTATTTAATTAATTGATCAATTAAAATAATCAATATTTGATTTTTAGGGTTTTCTTACTTGAGTGATGGGAAAATCAATCAAAACTTAGAAAAAGTGGTTTTATGGGTTTGTCGGGTGCTCTGAGTTGGAAAATGAGAACCCCCATGACTGAAACTGATTTCTGAGCCCACTTTTATTACAAAACTAATTTTTCCATTTAGACTATAAAAAAATAGCCTAAGTTTTGGAAAAATTAAAAATTTAAAAAAACTTTAAAAATTAAAAGAAATTAAAACCTAGGGGGACTTAGACATGTTCATATGAATCGACCATAATCCCTAGCATGTTTATACATTGACACACATAATCTAATAACCTCAATAAGCCTAAATGTCAATCTGACCACCCGAACTTTGGAGGAGTTTGGTGAAAAACTCAGAAATTATTAGTCGTTTATTCAACAACCAATAATAACCAGGGGAAAAAACATGCTCGGCTGATCGAATTGACAAGTATAGGAGACTGAGTCTTTTATAGACACTACCATGCTAGAACATTTTATTACAACTCCCCTACGGGGTATGAACATGTGATATAGTACAACAATCACTTCCCAAAAGCAATTATGAAGGTCTTTCGAAGTCCGAACAAATAATCTTTGTCTGCTTCACCAAGCTCACTTGATAAAATCGACTAAGTACAAATTAGGTTGTAAAAGGCCTACAACCAGCATGAAAAAGGGTTTTCTTTGTAGAAATTCCTATGATGAAAAGAATTGAGAGATATCACCATTTGTTTGAGATGACAGAAGCAGTGATGATAATCTACACTTGATGATCAAGTAATGATCCAGGTCAAGTGATGATCCAGACTTGATGATCAAGTAATGATCCAGGTCAAGTGATGATCAAGACTTGATGATCAAGTGATCATCTAGATCAAGTTACGATCCAAATCAAGTGATGATCCAAACTTGATGATCCACTGATGATCCAGATCAAGTGATGATCTAGACTTGATGATCCAATGATGATCCAGGTTTTATGGTGATCCATTGATGATCCAGCTTTGATGATGATCTAATGATGATCCAGAGAATAAGACTTGTGCTGATGAATTGTGTCAAGAGAATACCTTCCTAGTTAAGAGGGAGTGTTGATGTATTTGTAACTTTGGAATGTGTTCACATGTATATCTTATATTGTACCCTGATGTTCCTATCAGGAGAGTCATTAATATAATAAATTCATGTAAAGTCATTGAGGTTAAACCTCCATTGTAAGTCAAGGAAATAGTCCCCAGAATTGAGTTAAGGTTAACCCCCCTTATTGATTGAAGGGAAAAGTCCCCACAGTTGTGGGTCACTAGGGTTATTAGACTCTCCTAGAGAATTCGGCCCTGGTAAGTAATTGTTAAGTGTGGCCGACTTGTGGGAGTGGACATAAAGTGAAAAAAAGAATATAAATAGAAGTGAGGCTCTCCTCATTTATACACACACACACTCACTCATTGAGGCACATGAGTGAGAGAGGATAAGCTCTCTCAAGTACGAGAGAGAGAACAACTATTGGAGATCATCTTTTCTTTCTTTGGGTTTTACTACTACCATTGGTGCTCATTCTATATCTGAGGAAGTTGTGGGGTTTTCTACTTTATGGTTTCCTTGAGGAAAATTCTATGTGTCTCCTATCTATTGTGATTATTGTTGTGCATGCTATTCTCTTAGATAAGATCCTAAGATCATATTTCTTAAATGTTAAAAATATAACAAATGGGCCACCGTGCCCATCTCAGAAATGGTTCACCTCTCCACATGTTGGCTGTCACGGAGAATATCTCAATGTACCGAATGGGAATGGTAGGGAAACAAGATGATGGAAAAAATGGGGTGTGAATAATTTGAGAGAAAAAGGTTCCTGATGGTACTCACAGAATAAAATAATGGAAAAAGGGATAAGAATATTTTGATAGAGACCTTCACACTGTTTTATAATATGTTTTTGGTTTTTTTACATTTTTTCTCTTCTAGGGTTTTGGAGGGCCTATTTAGGCTTTAAAGTCATTTTTAGGGTTTTTAGCCCATTTTTGGGTTTTTTTGCCTCTTTTGGGGTTTTAAGCCCTCTTTGGTGTTTTTTTCCCTTTTTTGGGTTTTTTTGCCCTTTTTGGGTGAGAATTAAGGTAAACCATGGTAAACAATGATGTTATGCACTTGAAATACAATTGTGAAGGTCAAAAGTAAGGGAAATATGGTAGGAAACTGATGTATGTATGTGGTTTAAACCATGTAGGTGAGCAATTTTTTGCGTTAACAATGAGGAAAATTTAGACAATAATAATTGTTAATTGTTAAGATTAAACTACTCCTTGGTGATCTCGCCAATCTCAATCTAGATAAAACTTGTGGTTGGTAATCTCTTGCATTTAATGTCTCCCATTTGGGTAATAACTCCAATTTTTCCAAAATCAATGTGAATATCCACGATAAATATATGTTTCTTATTTAATGGTGCTTATTATTCTGATACTTTATAAACATGGTGATTTTGAGAGACAAGGGAATCAACAAAGGAGGATTCTACACATGTAGTATGTGATCATGTCGACAGTTCAATGTTTAAGGAGACTCTAGGTAGTATGGTTATTATAGAATAGATATAACCATAGTCAGTTTGAACTAGATGAATTTGAAGGGAAAGACACATGTCACTGGTGGATCTAATCCAAAGGAAGAATTCACTTTTTTAAGAATGGGTCATTTATAAGAAAAAAACCAAATATTCTGAAGTTTAAAATAGATAACATTGCGAGGAAGAATTTAGTTTCAATAAAGTTGAACTTTAAAAGGTTTTTCAAGAATTTTAAGCCATTAAACAAGTTAATTGGTTTGTTTCATGGAGAGCTCTAAACTTGAAAAGTTGTTCTACATGGTTTTTAAATGTTTATTTATATAGTTTCTTCAAAATATTTTGAATATGGCTTTCAATCACTGAGGGAAAAGAGAAATCACAAGTATACCAATCTATACATTTATTTTATCATTAAATATCTTTGATGGAGCACATTCCCAATCCATTTGAAATGGATTGGAAACAAGGTTCTCACTTTCACCCATCCATTTTGAAACAAGGTTTGGCAATAAATATTTCCAAATCAACATTTAAAAGGATATTATTAGTCATAATCATAAATAAGTGTTCAATAAAAATACACAGCTGCAAATACCTTGAACCTGGAATATGAATATATTTATGGACATCATTCAATATCAGAGACTATATATGTCATTATTTGAAATTTGACATAACTTTGGGAGTTCTCATTATCGCTAGTGTAGTTTATGCCCCAAAAATGGTGTTTAAATGGGGAAAATATGATCTCTAGTTAGATAGTGTCATGAAAGAAACATGTAAAAAGAATAACAAATGTCATGTCCCCTCATTGATGACCATGGGGCTAAATTTATATCCTAATTAATCCCTTGGGTGTAGCAGAAGAATAATCCACTAAGGGGATTAAATTTTGTATGCAAGCAATTAATTAAGTAGGGATAATTACTTTTCTTTAGACTTAGAAATGCATTTGAAGATAAACTATATATTTCATAAATTAAGTTAATATGAAAATAAATAGAGAACTAATTATCCATGTGGGGTGCATAGTTGGATGGGTTTGACTAAGAAATCTCAGGAACAAAAGAGGAAAGAAAGTAAAAGAAAGAGAAAAAAGGAAACTAGGAGAAAATTAGAAAGATCCAGAAATGCAAGAAGTCAAGGTCACTAAGAAAATAATGAATGTTTAGAGGGAATTGTTTCTAAAAAGAAGAAAAACATGACAGTAAGAAAAGGAGACAAAGAAGCAAAGTTCCTATTCAAGTCACGAGGGCACATAGGTCGAGGAAATTGGGACACATGATGAGAAAGTTCAACCATGAAGCTTGATGTATCTACAAAATAATTATAACACATCACTATCAGGAATTTTGATCATTTGATATTATAATTGAGAGCATTGTGCTACTTAGACTTGGGAGATGTGCCCCTAGTCAAGTTGGAAGATGTGCCCATGATTCCATCGAGAGAATGACATCATGAATATTTCATAATTGAATTTTATTGTAGGTTATTCATCATATCGAATATTGTTCTAGCTGATTGAAGAAACGAGAGAACCAAAATTTTCATTTCTCTAGTGAATAGTGCCTCTGAGCGCACTATGGTTATGTAATGATTATGAAGATTGTGTCTTGGTTTACCTCGAAGCTTTTTTTTAATTAATTATATAATTTATGGTGCAATAAATAATGTCTTCAATTTTGATGGAAGTTTGATTATATTTTATAAGTTTATTCATGAGTTAATTTGACCCTGTCTAGTTTTACATGTATTTTTGACTAGTTTTGTTGTAATGAACCTAAAACACACTCTTTGTAATGAATTAAATTCATTTCTATTTTGATAGTCTCTTAACACACTTTCTACAGGTTCCATTTCCAAAGTAAGTAATTTTTATCCCCCTTCCACTATTTGGGAAGAAAAGAGGTCAGATCCCAAGGAGTTGTCCTAAAAGCTTGTTTTACTAGTGTGACTCCTAGAAGCTTTCTATATTGATTGTAACCTCCCCATACCTAATAAAATGGATAAATTAAAAAAATCTTCAATAACACTTGTTCTCTTTTCAACACCGGGCATGGACATTAACTCACTCTTCCAATTTCATCTCAAGCATAAGAACCCATGTACATTACTTTAACAATCATTCTACCATTGAAAAATCACTTCTATGACCAAAATGAACATTTTTGCATTGGACCTGTCTTTCCGTAGTCCATGTTCCACACTCTTCTTTTTGCCTTTTCGACCTCGAAAGTTGAAAATCGAAAACATAATGTGTGACAGGAACATATAAATGCTCTTCCGTCTTTTGCCTTCCACACTTCCACTTTCTTCCTTCCACACCTCGAAAATAAAAAATAAGAACCCAAATGTGTAAAGGAACATATAATGGCCCTTCTGCCTTCCTCCTTCCACACCTCATCTTTTCGCCTTCCACACTTCAGAACTCAGAAATCAGAACCCAAATGTCTGAAGGAACATCTAATAGCCCTTCTGCCTTTTGTACTTCCTCTTTTCTCCTTCCGCACTTAGGAACTCATAAATAGAAACTCAATTGTGTGAAGTAACATATAACCTCCCTTCTGCACTTCTTCTTTCCTCCTTTCACACTTTGGAACTCAGAAATAAGATCTCAAAGATGCGAAGGAACTTTCCACTTCCTTTCCTCCTTCCGCCTTCCACACTTCCTCTTTCCTCCTTCCTCACTTCTGAGCTCAAAAATCAAAAATATATCTCTCGACGGAATCCTTCAACTAATATTCCACCTTTCTCCTTCCATCCTTCCTCCTTCTAATGTGAAACTCAAATCAGAAGACTAACTCTTTACTTAGCCTTTTCCCGATTTCCACCTTCTGGCTTTTGCCTTCCACTGTGGATCTGGGGGTGCGGAAACACAATAATAGGCCTTATCATTCCTCTAGTTTTCCTCCTTCCTCCTTCCATAGGCAGATCCCAAAAGTCGAAAAACCCACCTTCTTCCTTGTTCAACTTTTCATTTTTTGATTTCTTCCTTTTGCCTTTTGTAGGAGGATTCCAAGGGGCAAAAACACTAATTCAAAGGCATTCTGACCTCTATAACAGGATTCTAGCCTCCATGAACTTGGAAAATGCATTACACTGAAACACAAGGAAAATGTAGAAGTAAATGCATTAAACATATAAGCCATAAACAAGCCATTGTAGGGACATTCATACACAAGTAAAACTCTACTTGATCATCAACAAAAATTCATCATATGCATAAGCATTCAGAAACCAATACACTACATAAACATAGTAACAGAGATACATATATTGATGATTAAGATACCCCTCAACTAGATATGTCATTGCAACATTCCACCCAAACATATGCCAGTGTTTTCATTAGTCTCTCAACACACTGCCACCCCCAAGATGGGCATGATTTCCACAAGGGAATAGGGATAAACAAGATTACACACATCCAGCACATATCAAAACTCAGTCAAACCAACTAACACTTGGTCTTATCAGGATGTTAAGGTAATGGGTATCTAGAAGTGCTGGGCTAGTGAGATCAACCCCGTAGCTAAGGATACCTACACTAGATATGGCTTGGTCTCCATGACCCACCCCACCCTACAAGGAAGCATTCCTTTCTCTATTATACACTCCTTGAGGCCATACCTTCCTTCTAATGCTCACGCAGGTGTGTAGGATGGATTTACCATATCCTTTGATCTTTTTATGTGGTTCTATTAATTCTTGCACATGATCTAGGAACTAAGATTCGCTGCTAGAGATGGTACATACAAAACATTAGAAAAAAAACCATTTTCTAGATCTATAGTACCTTGTCCTTTGTTAATGATGGTGGAGTCATCTCCCAAGTGGATGGGGATGGATTTGCTGGTCTCCAAGGATGAAAAGGAGTCATTTTCAGCCAACATGTTATTCGAAGCTCCACTATCAATCAGCAGTGATTTGGACTTCGAAGTGCTTGCCATGAGGGCATGACCTTTCTCATGCTGTGGTTCCCGATCTTGGTGATCTCTCCTCCGAAATCTCTCCGAAAGATTGATGTGATTCCTCTCAAGGAGAGAGGTTCATTCATCAAAATTTTTCTTCATGCAAGCATGTTTAGGGTGAAAACCCTTCGTGCAGTAAGAACACTTGACTTTTTATTTCCCATTGTGCCCTTTTCCTTTGTTCTTCCTTGAGCCGAAAGATTCATCATGTTGCTGATTTTCAAATCTAGGCTTTGGAGCATCAAATTTAGTTTTCTGATTTTACTGTTGCTTTCCTTTACCCTTCGTATCTTTGGGCCCTGAGACATGGAGGGCTTGATCACAGGAAGATCAGATGATCCCCATCTGGACAAGCTTGTCATGTTCACTAGTTAGGGACTCAATGAAGGCATTGAGTGTAGGCATCTTCCATCCGGGTGTTGTGAGCTTCCCCACACGGAATGTAGAAACAAAAACTGAATAATCAGCCTTGAGTTTTGAGAGGATGGCTAGGATGAGCTGATCATCTTCCTTCTCCACTTTGCATTGCTTCAAGAGAAAAACAGTATGCTTGAACTTTGTAAAGAATTCATTCAGAGTCTCAAAATTGGAAGGTTGGAGAGACATGAGTTCATTTTCGAGTTGATAAACTCTCATGTCATCATGCTTTCCATACAAAGATTCCAATTTGTCCCATATTTCTTTCGGTGTCTTCAGATCCGTAAGATGGAAGCCAAGGTCATCGGAAATAGAGAGGCATAAGAAACCGAAGGCTTCATCCTTCTTGTTCAAGAATCTTGATTTTTCTATGGTGGATTCAGGCTTAGGTTCAGTGTCCATGGTGACTCTATGGATTCTTTTTCATTTCAGCTGATTTTCCATTTTATCTTTCCGTGTGTGGAAACTGAATGGAGTCAACATAGGTACTGAGGAGGCCATCTGGATTTGCTGTAGCGAATGCTTCACCTGTAGAAACCTGAAAAGCAAAATAGAAAGGGAAAAATAAGGTCAGACAGCCTGCAGATTCTAGGATTTCATCACACCCAGCATAGTCAATCAAGCAAGCTTGATCAACAAGTTCTTTACTTGGGATATTGAGTGGTAACCCTTAGATTCTGGTGCAGTGCTGGAATTTTGAGCTATTGCTCACTTCTCATGGAGAAATCGGTCAAAAATCTTGTTCTTGAGAGATTGTTCTTCATCCCGCTGTAAGCTTTGATACCATATTAATTCTTGCACATGATCTAGGAATTAGGAATCAAAATCATCAAAGAATTATTAACACATACTCATGAATTGGAAATAACTGGAACCAGAATAGGTTTCCTCTCTGTATATTTTATAAACAATAATAGGTTACAATTTCCATGCTGAGCAATAGCTTAACTCCATGAAGAATTCAAATACCTAAGGGACAATTTGAATTCAATGAGTGAGTCTAGCTTAACAGACTCTTTGCCATGCAATCTCACTCAGTTAACCACCTGACCAAAACCCTAATTGACTCACCAAACCCTAACTGAAGTTGGAGTGCAATAAATGACTAAATCTCAACTGAAGGAGATCAAACACATGTCATATCAATCCAACCATCAAGTGCTAGTCCTGCATGACTCCAATGAACCCTGATGAGGTTAACTAAAGTTGAACTGACCATCAGAAGTTGGTGGAGGCGCCTTGTTGACTCCAGTTCATTAAATAATAATAAATAATCATTAAATAATATATTTAATGAATGGAGGTGCCTTAACTGACTGTAAATAAATGGTTGAACTGAAAGTAACCACCAGTTAGCAATTAGGTGCAATAATGTCACACAGATCACCCCTAGAGTGCTTCAGTTAGCCTCCTTGATTGTAGGAGAAGGCTAAGTTAGCCTCCTTGACTATAGGTAGGCATGGGAGTGACTGGTATGATGGTAATTAATGCTCCACTGATGTCAATTAAACTTAGGATAGTTGTTTAACTAGGCCAATTTGACCGAAAGAGTGTGTATGATGGTAAATGTCTCCAACACCCCCCCTTAAGCTATACTCAGGAAGAGTTAGAAAACATAGATGCATAAAAATGCTAGGGCCCTAGAAACTAAGGACATAGGTCACCCTGTACAATTCTGAAACTGAAATAATGCTCAAAACAAACTAAGTGAGGAAAAGAGGGAAAACCCAGTGGGAAAAAGAACCCCCCCTCAAGCTTAACACTGAAAGTAGTCTGGATCACCCTGATGAACTCACCCCCAACACTGAATGAAGGTAAGTGAACTTCTTTTCTGAAAATCTCTTGGTGAAGATGTCTGCAATTTGCTCATCAGTCGGGCAGTATTGCAGAATGATGGTCCTGTAATGCACTAGCTCCCTGATGTAGTGCATGTGAATCTCTACATGTTTGGTCCTCTTCCTAGTAACTGGATCCGTGTATATATTAATATCACTCTAGTTGTCACAAAAGAGGACAGTGGACAAAGTACTACCAAGATGAAACTCTGAAAGAATGCCTTGCAACCAAACTGCTTGGATGCAAGCATTCACCGCTCCTCGATACTCGGCCTCTGCTGAAGATAGTGCTATGGCAGCATGCTTTTTGCTTGACCAGAAAATAGGGCCACCACCAAACATGAATACATATCTGGAAGTTGAGTTCCGATCAATAGAATCACCCACCCAATCGGAATCTATGTATCCAACCAGCTCTAGCTCGGAGTCTGCAGCATAGTGAATGTCGTAGGTCCTGGTTCCCTGAATGTACTAGAGGATCCTCTAGGCTGCCTTCAAATGAATATCATCAGGCTGATGCATGTATCTTGATACAACATTCATGGAATAACAAATATCAGGCCTAGAATGTGTCAAGTACAACAAGCTACCAATCAACTGTCGATAGATAGTGCAGTCCATGGGAGGTGTGCTTTTTCCTTCTTCAAGGCTGATCCCTGAAAGGAAAGGGAATGGTGAAGGCCTACATTCATCCATGTTAAACTTGACTAACAGGTCTGAAATTTATTTTGGCTGAGTGACCATAATCCCATCATAATTTTGCTCGATTTTGAGCCCCAAAAATTGTTTCAGAAGCCCCAAATCACTCATTTCAAAGGCATTGTGGAGAGCAGTTTTGATGGCTGAAATGGAGGCAATTGTGCTACTTGTGATTATTAATTCATCAAAATATAAAGAAATGATAATCATATTACCATAATTCTACTATAAATACACATTTGGATCTGATCTACATCTCTAAAAGTTTTGCGAGATAAGGAAGGCATCCATCTTGGAATACCACTCTCTTGGGGCCTGTTTTAACCCGTATAGTGACTTCTTTAGCTTGCAAACAAAAGATGCATCAGTGATGTTGCCATTAGGATGCTTCATGTATATCTCTTCATGAATATCTCCATGAAAAAATGCTGACTTAACATCCATGTGATGCAAATCCCAGTGCTTGGATGCAGAAATAGCCAAAACAAGGTGGATGGAGTCCATTTTTGCAACCGGTGCAAAGGTCTCATGGTAGTCCAATCCTTGGACCTGAGAGAAACCTTTTGCTACCAGCATTGCCTTATATTTTCAGGTGCTTCCATTAGCAGCAACCTTTTCCAAAACACCCACTTGCATTGAACCAATTTCCTTCCCGGAGGAAGAGAAACTAGCTCCTAAGTAGTGTTTTTCTGAAGAGAATTCATCTCTTCATCCATGGCAACTTGCCATCTCGGATCCTTCCGAGCATGGTGTTAACACCTGTATTTCACAAAGAGGATACAAGACCGATGGGAGGTAAGATTTTGTTGATTAAATATTTTGGGCTAAGGATGTAGTACAAAAGGGGGGAGGCTTGATAATCTAAAGAGTAGCCTAGTCCGAGAAAGTCCTGAACCTTGGTCTAATGGAGAAGCAAATCGATGGTTTATGTCCTCTCCGCCATTCGGAACATGCAAGCAAGATAAGGGAATTTCGGGCCTCTAACAGCCTGCACACATCGAAGGTTTTAACATTGCTCGGAGCTGATCTACGGCCCATGTCAAATTCGCTGGCTGGAAGTGCATGGTGGATAAGGAAACGAGGGATCTGCGGAATCGCATACGGTCCTCCTGATCCTACGGACGAGGGTTGAAGACGGCGTTGATCGACGGGCATGTTCGTTTCCGGAAAGGTAACATGCACGCGCGATAACCTTTAGACCACCCAGCGGAAATGGACACATGATGCTCGATCCGACGGTTGGAGATCACAGGAGGGTGGATCGATGGCGGAAAATGATTCCGGGTTGGAGACTTGCGCACCCGATAAACCCCCAGCATCCGGCGGAATATGGTACGTGGCGCAAGATCGGACGGCTGTTGAACGCTTGGCATCCCATCGACGGTCGAGAAGGATTCCGGAAGAAGAACTGGCGCAGAGGATAATTCCGGGTTACCCGACGGAATCTGGTACGCGGCACTTGATCTGACGGTGTAGGAACGACGGCAGATCACATCAACGGACGAGGGTGATTCCACTGAGCAAAGTTGCTCGGCGGATTAAGGTGGAAGGACCCAGCGGAATGGGTAGGCGAAGCACGATCCGACGGCCCACCCACAAAGGCAAAACAGATCGACGGTTGCAGATGACTCCGGAGCCCGAAGTTGCACGACGTTTAAAGTAAGGAGGCCCAGCGAAAAGGGACATGTGGCATATGATCCAAAGGCCAGGAATTCACGCGGAAGAGATCGACGGTCAGAAATGAACCCGAAAAAGAAAGATGCATGGGGGTTAGAGACAAGTAGTGGTTGCGGACATAAATGCCTTCCACGTGTCAAATCCGGGTGGTTCTATAAAGGCAAAATTGGCACCTTCCGTGATTATTTTATTTCTCGGGACCCGGCGAAAAGGACCTGTCGATTTGGGCGCTTCCAGTTGTCAAGTACCAAGATGCATTCCGAGCACACGCCTTCACAGTGAGCCAGGTAGGACCTCAATTCCTATAATTTCTTCACCCCATTGATAGTATAAATTGAGAAATGGACCAGCAGAGTGAAGCTTCTATGTCTGGTCGGGTCCCGGATGAAAGAGAAGAGTTCCTGGTAGACAGACACAGAGGTGTCTATGACCCTTTCCTATCTACGGGAAGTGTGGCTGGTAGTAAAGATATATTGTGGTCCTGTTTTTTATGAGGAAATGATGTTTTAAATGTATGTAAATCCTTTCTATATTTTTTCGCCGTGGAACAAACCCTCCACTTCCCTGAATTTGCCGAGTGGTGCGCGGCGAACTACTCCCCCTCTCAGAGAGTCATAGTGAGTCGGTCTGCGTCTAGGATTTTATGTGTAGTTGATGCTGCAGTAGTTAGAGAAAATCTTAATCTTCCCAAGGAATATCTCAGAAACCGCGAGTCCGTGAATGAAGCCATCCTGGCTGAGTTTTTACGAAGTTGTCCCGTTGATGCTCGCTCTCGATTCCTGTCAAGTATCCTGAAAGAAGGTCAGTCCCTGGAAAACCTTTCCTTACCTTACCCCTTGCATGTTTTTCGAGCTGAGGTGCAGTTAGTGATGTCTTTGGTCTGTCAGGTGTTGGGCCTAGATGACGATTGTCATATAGGTCATGTTATCCTTGGTTTCCTTCTGAAAGTCAATTCTGTAAGTCCCGAGTCCCAGTCAGCCCCTGTACTTAATTTGGACGAGTATCTAGCAGAGGCAATCCACCTCCAGCTGACTGAGTTTCCCAAAGTCCAGTTTTTCAGGTTCCAAACACATTTGTTCCATATGTTAATATGCTCCAATGTTGCCGAATTAATGTTCTCGAGTACTCTATCCTCTTCTGATTTGCCAGTGCAAATCCACCTGACCGAATTCGCCAATTCGGTCATGTCAGAAGTATACCGGTTGCTGTTCGATGGAGAATTGCCCAGAGTTTCCGACGAAATGAAGTATTTAATGCAGTCTTCACCCGAAGGGAGGGTAGGAGACTGGTTCTTGTACAAAGATTTCACGATTCTGAGAGTATATGGTTATACTGGTCAGCCCTACAGGTTTCCTTCTTTTCTAACTCCAAGAATTTTTGCGTTGGAGTTTATGAGACAGAGGTTGTTAGCAGAAGAAGAGCACTTTAGTGCTTTCAGGAAGTCTTTAAGTATTAAATTTCCTTTTAAAGTCGGCCCTTTCATTTTTAAAGGCAAAGGTGCCCTGAA
>LPNX010893346.1:39145-65604 GCA_001517045.1 Pseudotsuga menziesii | reverse complement strand
AAAAGTGCTACCAGAGGATCAGGAGAAGACTGCCTTTACCACACCATGGGGCACTTTTATGTATGCTAAGATGCCTTTTGGGCTGATGAATGCAGGGGCCAATTTCCAGAGAGCTATGGACATCACTTTTGCAGGAGAGATTGGAGTTTTTGTGGTGATCTACATGGATGACATCACGGTCTATTCTAAATCTGACAAGGAGCACCTGCATCACCTGGAGAAAGTCTTCATGAAATGCAGGAAATACGATATATCTCTGAATCCTAAGAAATCTAATTTTGCATTAGAGGAGGGAAAGCTGCTAGGACACATAATATCCAAAGATGGCATAAAGATCGACCCCGAAAGAGTAAGTGCAATCCTCAAAGTGGGAGAGCCTAGAAGCAAAAAGGGGGTACAATCATTCTTGGGACAGGTAAATTTCTTGAGGAGATTTATACCAAGCTTCGCTGAGATTCTGATGTGTATCACTAATATGTTGAAAAAGGGTCATGAAATAAAATGGAGTGCAGAAGCCAAGGAGTCATTTTGGGGAATCAAGAAAGCAATCTCAGAAGCCCCAGTTATGGTAAGTCCTGATTTTGCCAAAGAATTTTCAGTATTTTACTATGCTTCGGAACATACTATAGCCGCTGTACTATTGCAGAAGAATAGTGAAAACCAGGAACAACCCATAGCTTTCTTCAGTAAAATTCTGAGAGATGGGGAACTAAAGTATGACATCATGGAGAAGCAAGCATATGCTTTGGTTAAGGCATTGAAAGATTTCAGAGTGTATGTCTTGCATTCACATATAATTGCGCATGTACCGACCGCTGCAGTGAAGGCTATTTTGACTCAACCAGATCCAGAAGGCAGGAGAGCCAAATGGATAGCCACCTTATTGGAATATGACCTAGAAATAAAACCCACGAAGCTGATCAAAGGGCAAGGGCTGGCTAAAATGCTGACAAATTCAAATTGTGAATCCTTGCAGATAAATTTTCTGTCTCACCAATCTGATCAGCTGGACACAGATATAGAAGTAATGGTCGAGTTTGTAACCTCTCCATGGTATTCTGATATTGTGCATGTCCTCCGAAATTTACAAGCACCAGAGGGATTAAGTAGATCAAGAGCAAGGTCTGTGAAACTAAAATCTGCTAAATTTTGTATCATAAATAAATATCTTTATTGGAAAGATCCCGGAGGAGTTTTGCTAAATTGCCTTTTGGAAGACGAAGCTCAGCAAGTAGCGGGAGAGTTTCACAAGGGAGACTGCGGAGGACATCATTCATGGAAGGTGACCGCAAACAAAATCCTGAGAGCTGGTTATTATTGGCCTACATTATTCTCAGATGTATATCAAAAAACCAACAAATGTCACCAATGTCAAATTTTCGATGGTAAGAGGAAGGTGTTGCCACTCCCTTTGAACCCAATAACAGTAGAAGCTCCTTTTCAGCAATGGGGTTTGGACTTTATTGGTGAAATAAACCCCAATTCATCAGGGCAACACAGGTGGATTTTGACAGCTACAGACTATTTTACTAAGTGGATAGAGGCCATTCCCACCAGGAGGGCTACTGAACAGGTAATCATGGATTTTCTTGAAGACAATATATTGGCTCGATTCGGGTATCCAAAGAGGATAGTAACAGACAATGCAGTTGCTTTCAAATCTAGGAAGATGATAAATTTCTGTCATAAGTATCACATAAGTCTTAATCATTCGACGGCTTATTATCCTCAAGGGAATGGGTTGGCTGAGTCTTCAAACAAAAGTCTAGTGAGGATCATCAAGAAGCTGTTGGAGGACAATAAGAGGTCGTGGCATACCAAATTGAAATATGCTCTGTGGGCTGATAGGATTAGCACAAAGAGAGCAATTGGCATGTCTCCTTTTCAGCTAGTGTATGGGGCCGAGGTAGTGATTCCTGTATCTTTAGGAGTTCCGGTTATGAGGTAATTCCAGGACCAGCAGGAAGAACCAAATCATATACAGCGGAGGATAAATCAGATCATTGAGCTGGAGGAGCGGAGGTATAAGGCTTATGACAAAGTGCAGTCACACCAAGAAAAAATGAAGAGTACTTTTGACAGAAGGGTTAAAGAAGATCAGTTTCAGATGGGTGACCTGGTTCTAAAGTGGGATGCCCCGAACGAAGACAAGCATGGAAAATTTGACCCTATGTGGGTCGGGCCGTATGTTATTGCTGGATTCAGAGGACAAAATGCATTTTTGCTGGAGTATACAAACGGGGTTCTTCTTGAGAGCAACCCTGTCAATGGGAGATATCTGAAGCATTACCTATCCTAGAGAAGGAAGGTAAAATTTGTATTATATACTGTACATATTTGCTTTACCAGTCAATAAGAAGGGCAAGCTGGGGGCATCTGGAGCTTGCAGTGAAAGCCCCAAGGTCCAGGAAACGGACCATTTCTTTCTCAAAAACACACAAAAATGATATGCTCGCAAAAGACAGAAAGACGAGATTTTGAGAGTCGCTATGCAGAGTTGAGAGACAGGCACCTGGTCTACGAGTTCTTTGATACCTCGCAGGGAGGATATCATCCCCAGATGGAGCCAGCTGTTAACACCTGTATTTCACAAAGAGGATACAAGACCGATGGGAGGTAAGATTTTGTTGATTAAATATTTTGGGCTAAGGATGTAGTACAAAAGGGGGGAGGCTTGATAATATAAAGAGTAGCCTAGTCCGAGAAAGTCCTGACCCTTGGTCTAATGGAGAAGCAAATCGATGGTTTATGTCCTCTCCGCCATCCAGAACATGCAAGCAAGATAAGGGAATTTCGGGCCTCTAACAGCCTGCACACATCGAAGGTTTTAACATTGCTCGGAGCTGATCTACGGCCCATGTCAAATTCGCTGGCTGGAAGTGCATGGTGGATAAGGAAACGAGGGATCAGCGGAATCGCATACGGTCCTCCTGATCCTATGGACGAGGGTTGAAGACGGCGTTGATCGACGGGCGTGTTCGTTTCCGGAAAGGTAACATGCACGCGCGATAACCTTTAGACCACCCAGGGGAAATGGACACATGATGCTCGATCCGACGGTTGGAGATCACAGGAGGGTGGATCGACGGCGGAAAATGATTCCGGGTTGGAGACTTGCGCACCCGATAAATCCCCAGCATCCGGCGGAATATGGTACATGGCGCAAGATCCGACGGCTGTTGAACGCTTGGCATCCCATCGACGGTCGAGAAGGATTCCGGATGAAGAACTGGCGCAGAGGATAATTCCGGGTTACCCGACGGAATCCGGTACGCGGAACTTGATCTGACGGTGTAGGAACAACGGCAGATCACATCAACGGATGAGGGTGATTCCGCTGAGCAAAGTTGCTCGGCGGATTAAGGTGGAAGGACCCAGCAGAATGGGTAGGCGAAGCACGATCCGACGGCCCACCCACGAAGGCAAAACAGATTGACGGTTGCAGATGACTCCGGAGCCCGAAGTTGCAGGACGTTTAAAGTAAGGAGGCCCAGCGGAAAGGGACATGTGGCATATGATCCAAAGGCCAGGAATTCACGCGGAAGAGATCGACGGTCAGAAATGAACCCGAAAAAGAAAGATGCACGGGGGTTAGAGACAAGTAGTGGTTGCGGACATAAATGCCTCCCACGTGTCAAATCCAGGTGGTTCTATAAAGGCAAAATTGGCACCTTCCGTGATTATTTTATTTCTCGGGACCCGGCGAAAAGGACCTGTCGATTTGGGCGCTTCCAGTTGTCAAGTACCAAGACGCATTCCAAGCACACGCCTTCACAGTGAGCCAGGTAGGACCTCAATTCCTGTAATTTCTTCACCCCATTGATAGTATAAATTGAGAAATGGACCAGCAGAGTGAAGCTTCTGTGTCTGGTCGGGTCCCGGACGAAAGAGAAGAGTTCCTGGTAGACAGACACAGAGGTGTCTATGACCCTTTCCTATCTACGGGAAGTGTGGCTGGTAGTAAAGATAGATTGTGGTCCTGTTTTTTACGAGGAAATGATGTTTTAAATGTATGTAAATCCTTTCTATATTTTTTCACCTTGGAACAAACCCTCCACTTCCCTGAATTTGTCAAGTGGTCGCGGCGAACTACTCCCCCTCTCAGAGAGTCATAGTGAGTCGGTCTGCGTCTAGGATTTTATGTGTAGTTGATGCTGCAGTAGTTAGAGAAAATCTTAATCTTCCCAAGGACTATCCCAGAAACCGTGAGTCCGTGAATGAAGCCATCCTGGCTGAGTTTTTCCGAAGTTTTCCCGTTGATGCTCGCTCTCGATTCCTGTCAAGTATCCTAAAAGAAGGTCAGTCCCTGGAAAACCTTTCCTTACCTTACCCCTTGCATGTTTTTCGAGCTGAGGTGCAGTTAGTGATGTCTTTGGTCTGTCAGGTGTTGGGCCTAGATGACGATTGTCATATAGGTCATGTTATCCTTGGTTTCCTTCTAAAAGTCAATTCTGTAAGTCCCGAGTCCCAGTCAGCCCCTGTACTTAATTTGGACGAGTATCTAGCAGAGGCAATCCACCTCCAGCTGACTGAGTTTCCCAAAGTCCAGTTTTTCAGGTTCCAAACACATTTGTTCCATATGTTAATATGCTCCAATGTTGCCGAATTAAGGTTCTCGAGTACTCTATCCTCTTTTTATTTGCCAATGCAAATCCACCTGACCGAATTCGCCAATTCGGTCATGTCAGAAGTATACCGGTTGCTGTTCGATGGAGAATTGCCCAGAGTTTTCGACGAAATGAAGTATTTAATGCAGTCTTCACCCGAAGGGAGGGTAGGAGACTGGTTCTTGTACAAAGATTTCACGATTATGAGAGTATATGGTTATACTGGTCAGCCCTACAGGTTGCCTTCTTTTCTAACTCCAAGAATTTTTGCGTTGGAGTTTATGAGACAGAGGTTGTTAGCAGAAGAAGAGCACTTTGGTGCTTTCAGGAAGTCTTTAAGTATTAAATTTCCTTTTAAAGTCGGCCCTTTCATTTTTAAAGGCAAAGGTGCCCTGACATATATAGAAAGATTGATGGAACCCATGGAGTTTGTTAAAGATGTATAAATGAATTATGATCCATACCAGGTGATTTCGTTAAGAAAACAGGCAAACAGAAAGAAGCCGTTTGAACATCAGGCCATACCAGGATTATCTGAGAAAGCTAATTTGCTCACATTTGCTGACGAGTCCCATGTTGAAATAGAGGAAAATCCTGCATCTCATCTAGAGATCCAGATCACAGAAGGTGTCAGCGTTGCTGCCAAGAGAAGTTTGGCCGAAGCAGAGAATATGGAAATAGACGAGCAAACATCCCATAAGAAGGCGAAGCTGCTCAGTGGAAATGAGATCGTGGAGAAAGGGGTGTCCGAAGTTTCCAAAAAGGTTGCTTCGGTTCCCTTGAAGACAGTACAAGTTAGTCAATTTTCATTTAAAGGTTCAGAAGACGATAGTAACAGTTTATAATCCGGTTCCCTGTTCAGATCAAGAGAAAAGCTCAAAACGAGCTACCTGGAGAAAAGGAAGCGATCCCTGGAAGAAATAAGAAATTTGCTTCCAAAGGTAAGGAACTTGCAGACTTCTAAAACGTCTCTAGTCTCGGCTAGAGACGCGGAGAAAAATACTTTCAAGATGGCCGTAGGAAACGACAAAAGAATGTCCGAAATAGAGATCCGTCTGGATAGGATAAGTACTCCAGACAAGATACAATTACATAAGCAAACAAGCGACATTCTTTATTCGGACCTGTTGCAAGCTATGATGAAGATCAGCAAATTGGAGGCGTTGGTTGACAAGTTAGAAATCCAGGTGAGACACGAGAAAGTGGAGAATAAGGCAAATGTTGTTCAGCTCAAGAGATTAAAGGCAGACATCGCCGGTTCAAACAACACCCAGGCCGTGAAGAGATTGCTAGAAGAAAAGGACAATGCCCTGCAAGTTCTGAAGAAGAAGTTGAAGATGCCAGGCTCGGAACATGTCCAGTCAGCTGAATTGCTAGCCCTCCAAGAGGAGAAAGACAGACTCTATCAGGAAATGATGGAGCTCAGAGGGAAGGCTGGAGAGCTACAAGAGGAAAGGGATGGGTGGAATGCCGAAAGGGAGGAACTTCTGTCCCAAATTGCAGAGCTGAAGAAAGAGCAGGATGAAGAAAAGGAGATCATGGACGAGCTAATACACCAGACCCCTACCGGTGAAGACCTATCCATTATAGCCATCCGAAAGCCATTAGCTGATTGTTCTGCCGACGACCTGTTAGAGTCTATGTCGCAAGTGAGTTTGAAGGAGGAGACTATTAAAGAATTACAGGCAGAGAACGAAAAGGTGAAAGCTGAGCTAGCCAAATTTAGTGCAAGCAGAACGCATCTCTTGCAAGACAAGAGCCAATTACAACAGAAGGTTGAGGAGTTAAAGGAGAAGTGTATTGGAAAGGGCCCCCTTCAGGGGGCAAAGCATATCATTTGGGACACCATAAGCATTGAGGTCACTAAGTTCAGGCACTACCTTGTTTATATTGATGATTTGTGTGGATTAATAGATGCAGCCCAGCAAAGATTAAAAGTGGTAAACGAACACATGGTGAAGAGGCCACTCATTATAGCCCAAAATACCCTGAATTTCCTGAATTCATTAACGTATCAAAAATTGCATGACTTGGGTATAAAGGACAGAGTCTCAATAGTCCTGTCTGCAAAGAAAATTATTCACAAGCACCAGTTAATGAAGATGGTTCAGGATAAATCCGAAGAATTAATGGTACAAGTCAACAGATTCAAAAGGGAGTTCGAAGGGCTAATCGACGACGGGCTGCCTTGCTTCTGGAACGAGAAAGGTCGAATGTTATCTTAGGAACATTATAATAATCTGATTGTCAGGGCTCGTATAGACCATTCAAAGTTCAATGAGTTAGAGAAGAGCCTGTCTGGACAAACCATTGTAGACGTGCTATCTGAAGATTTCAAGGTCCTGCAAAAGTTTACGGCTATCAGAAACAGGTTGCCTAAGAAGTCCTACGAAGCCTACATGGAACTCGAGGTATCCATCCGGGAGATGATGGAAAGCGACACTCCAAGTGTCGAGCAATGGAGGGCTGTAGAGCGGCTGGGAAAAACAAAGCTTAATCTTTCTCAGTAGGGGACAGGTGGCATGTACCAAAGAGCTGATGGAGCGAGGACGTGGAGCTGCGTGGCTGAGTTTGTTACTCAGTTGATGTGATACTCTATGATCAGTTAGGAATGGAATTGTGACAACTTCCTAGTGGTGTAGGAAATTAGTTACAAACTCTAATTTACGCTGGTCATTCTGTTATTGATCTGCTGGGAGCAGACTTATTTTTTAAAAATCTATATATTGATGTCTTTTGAAGAGATGGGGGTTGGATCCCATCAAGTGATTTGCTGGTTTGGAAAGACATATATGTTTTGAGAAATAAAGTGAATGCATGAGAAGTTTCCTGTCAAAGATTCATGTGTCATTGATGTTGCAGTCTGTGCCATTTCCTTTATGTGCTTGTTATTTCTTTGTGTAACACTCCATTTTGTTCTTCCTTCGTATCTGGAATGCAGTGTTAAATGAGTAGAATTCATAGGTTTATGCTCTATTCATTGTTTCAGATATTATATGATTTTTCTGCTAAAGTCGATATGGAATTCGTTTCAGACGCTCTGTATTGATGGACTGTTTTCTCATCTCTTCCATTCCACCCAGATCGAATTTGATGACTGTAATGATGTGATTATCTTGCCTTTGATAGTTCTCGTGTATGAATCTTTATAATCTTTTACTTGTATATGAATCCATGCCCAATGGATATGTGAATGGTTCAGCCAAATGAATGAATGCTTAAATATTGTTTATCATTTGATTTTGTGAGATTTGTGTTGAGAGATCCCTCTCTGGGAGAGAAATATTAATATCTTCCTAAAGTGGTTTTGCTGTTACCTCGGGGTGTGCTTCCCACAACCTGGGTACATTCCGAGTGCTAACACATGGTAGTAGGATTTTGGATCTGAAATAATAATAAAATAGCAAGTTTCAGATATCAAATTATTAGAACAAGAGAGTGCAATACCCGTTCTTTGGAAATCAGACCGGGTTCTCCTTGGATCATCCGGATTTCCAATGTTGTCTCCTACGGAGGAGAGTGTCTGTCGAGCCCATGTAGGAAGATGATTTTTCACTTAAGGTTCTGATTCAGTATCTGAAGTTTTCTGCACACTGATATCAGAAATCAGAGGATCCAAATCAGGGTCATCACCCCCAATTTCATCATCCAAATATTCAGTGGAATAGGAAGGAATTTTAGGCATGTTTAGGGTGAAAACCCTTCCCGCAGTAAGAACACCCGACTTTTTCTTTCCCATTGTGCCCTTTTCCTTTGTTCTTCCTTGAGCCAGAAGATTCATCATGCTGCTGATTTTCAAATCTAGGCTTTAGAGCATCAAATTTAGTTTTCTAATTTTTCTGTTGCTTTCCTTTACCCTTCGTATCTTTGGGCCCCGATACATGGAGGGCTTGATCACGGGAAGATCGGATGATCCCCATTTGGACAAGCTTATCATGTTCACTAGTTAGGGACTCAATGAAGGCATTGAGTGTAGGCATCTTCCATCCGGGTGTTGTGAGCTTCCCCGCACGAAATGTAGAAACAAAAACGGAATGATCAGCCCCGAGTTTGGAGAGGATGGCTAGGATGAGCTGATCATATTCCTTCTCCACTTTGCATTTCTTCAAGAGAAAAACAATATGATTGAACTTTGTAAAGAATTCATTCAGAGTCTCGAAATTGGAATGTTGGAGAGACATGAGTTCATTTTCGAGTTGATAAACTCTTATGTCATCATGCTTTCCATACAGAGATTGCAATTTGTCCCATATTTCTTTTGGTGTCTTTAGATCCATAAGATGGAAGAGAAGGTCATCGAAAATACAGAGGCATAAGAAACCAAAGGCTTCATCCTTCTTGTTCAAGAATCTTGATTTTTCTATGGCGGATCCAGGCTTAGGTTCAGTGTCCATGGTGACTCTATGGATTCCTTTGCATTTCAGTTGATTTTCCATTTTATCTTTCCATGTGTGGAAATTTAATGGAGTCAACATAGGTACTGAGGAGGCCATCTGGATTTGCTGTAGCGAATGATTCACATGTAGAAACCTAAAAATAAATACAAAAAGGGAAAAATAAGGTCGGATAGCTTGCACATTCTAGGCTTTCATCACACTCAGCATAGTCAATCAAGCAAGCTTGATCAACAAGTTCTTTACTTGGGATATTGAGTGGTAAGCCTTGGCTTCTGGTGCAGTGATGGAATTTTGAGCTATTGCTCACTTCTCATGGAGAAATCTATCAAAAATATTGTTCTTGAGAGATTGTTCTTCGTCCTGCCGCAAGCTCTGATACCATATTAATTCTTGCACATGATCTAGGAACTAGGAATCAAAATCATAAAAGAATTATTAACAAATACTCATGAATTGGAAATAACTGGAACCAGAAGAGGTTTCCTCTCTGTATATTTTATAAACAATAATAGGTTACAATCTCCATGCTGAGCAATAGCTTAACTCCATGAAGAATTCGAATACCTAAGGGACAATTCAAATTCAATGAGTGAGTCTAGCTTAACTGACTCTTTGCCATGCAATCTCACTCAGTTAACCACTTAACCAAAACCCTAATTGACTCACCAAACCCTAACTGATGTTGGAGTGCAATAAATGACTGAATATCAACTGAAGGAGATCAAACACATGTCATAGCAATCCAACCATCAAGTGCTAGTCCTGCATGACTCCAATGAACCCTGATGAGGTTAACTGAAGCTGAACTGACAATCACAAGTTGGGGGAGGCACCTTGTTGACTCCAGTTCATTAAATAATAATAAATAATCATTAAATAATATATTTAATGAATGGAGGCACCTTAGTTGACTGTAACTGAATGGTTGAACTGAAAGTAAACACTAGTTAGCAATTAGGTGCATTAATGTCACACAGATCACCCCTGGAGTGCTCCAGTTAGCCTCCTTGACTGTAGGAGAAGGCTAAGTTAGCCTCCTTGACTGTAGGTATGCATGGGAGTGACTGGGATGATTGTAATTAATGCTCCACTAATGTCAATTAAACTTAGGATAGTGGTTTAACTAGGACAATTTGATCTAAAGAGTGTGTATGATGGTAAATGTCTCCAACAGGTTCCTCTTTTTACTAAGATTATCAACCAATTCTAACCCTCCTCCACTCCTAATCCTTCAAACCAAAACAGGGATGCACTACACAAAAATACTTAAAGAAAACACAACCATACAGGCTTCACTCTGTAACATAGAGAATTACTACAGAACCACTTGTCCTCGGTTTTGGCTAGCAAAACAATACACCATCAGGAGTGAACAATAAACCCACACATAGATAAATGATTAGAACTATATTTCCCTCGATCACATGCTCAAAATTAAAAACACCCATCGATCCCACAAAAATGAACAACAACACATAGATATAGTCCCGATAATGGACTGGGCACACATTCACATGGGTTTACTTGCTGCAGAAGAAAGAACACAACCTCCTAGGATGCACACATGCGGACTTGCATGATTTCTCAATTAAGCCATCATATTGTCATGCCTTTCTCTTCCCAAGGAATTAATGTAATGTATCAAATTTTTCATTGGGTCACAATGGATAAATCACACTTTCCATATTCATGAAAGTTGTCAAATTGATGCTAAAGGTCAAATAATTGCCAAGGAGGAAAATCACTAGTTTCCTAGGTTGGGGGTGGAAGCTTTGATATTTGGAATAATGGGGGACAATAAATGATTTTTGAACATTATACTAGCATACATATTTAATAAAGGATATAAATAAATAAATACAATGGAAAATCAAAGTGGCAAGTGATCATGACGACACATGGAGGATGTGGGACCCACACTAGCTAGAATTCCTATGTTAAATGGCATCCACCTCTTGCAATCTCAAATCTATGGAAAGCCTAATATTTTTCATGGTTTATAAGGTCAATATAATTTTCCATATACTTCATATGTCTAATTTTGGAGGAAGTGTAACTTACATGAGCAAAAAAGACCAAATGGGGAGTTTCATGGACACTTGACTAGATTCCCCTTACACTTATGACATCTATGACACCAATGATGGAGATTCTATGACATTTATTACACAACTCAGTTATGAAGGGTTAGATCTGACATATCTGACATTTCAGGTAGAAATAGAGCATCCAATAGAGCTCTCTTGTGATTTGGATAATCCCAATGGGTTCCTACTCAATTTAGGAGAAGATGGAAGGTGAAGAGAGAGGCCACATGGTATAGCATGAGCAGCAAGACAATTTCGAATTGGATTTGGTTTATGTATGTATTTGGAATTTTAGGAGACCATTAATGTTTATAAAATTAAGGGATCAGCCATGAGAACGGGATTTTTTATCAATAGTGAAATTTGTTGTTGTGAAAAGAGAGAGCTAGTGAGTGACTAGTTCATGCTTAAGCCAATTTCGAGGGTTAAAGATTCCCATCCTACTTGGTGATTGCAGAGGAAAATAAGGTATATATATGAGCTTAAATGGATTTATAACATACATTTTCAGCTATATAATCTTTTGGACACTTCAGGATTCATCTCATTCCCCCTCCCATCTCAAATTATTTCACCATATTTCAGCCCGGTCGAGTGAGGAGCACTTGGTGAGCCATTTATCTTTTTGAGGGAGCTCCTATTGCTCCAGAATTTTTTATTATGATTTAAATAATCTTATATCTCTTTTCATAAATTTATCAGTTCTAAAGGCCAATATATTTTATGTATTATTGATCAGTAATAAAGAAGCAGTGCCATTTCCCACTTCCTTGTTGCAAACTCGTATAATATTGGTAGATTTGAATGGTTGTGTAAAATATTTATTACTAATTCATGAATGGAATTTAAATGAAGCATAATTTATGTTTCATATTCATTAACAGATATTTTTTGGCCATTGGGTCGAATTCCATAACCATTGGATTAAATTGCATCGCATTTCCCCAAGGGTTCAAAAATGGTTTTTATATATCAGATTGAAGGAAGTGATAATAACCATGGGAGTTATATTTTTTCAGAATATGACTCCATGTTGATGTACTATACATATCCCCTCCCTCAATTTGATAATTGAAGTGGTTTTCTGTACATTTGGGAGGCCATTTTGGCAATTACCCCGGGGGGATTTGAGCCCCAAAATTGCTAGTTAAAGCATCGATCTTATTCATAATTTGATATAGAATTTAAGAACTAATTGGAGGGACATATTACATCCCAAAAATTATAATTAATTTAACATATTACTCATACACGTTTGGGTACAATTCGGGAGCATTTGGAGCTATTTGGAGTCATCTACCATTGGGGGTTGGAACCTCAAAACTATTAGTAAATTCATGGAGTTATCTTGAATACCTATTCGACCCAAAAAACACATATGATGATAAAAATATAATTTATTTAATTTATTATAACATATACAAGTATCATACCCACCATTAGTTAAGGATGTACAGTTCTTGGAAGAGATTTGTTACAGGACCCAGGGGGATTTCCACCTTCCAAATTGACTAGTCTTGTTCTGAAACTTATTCCCTTGAAAATTTCAGACCATGGTTTGGTATATCAGTTGATTATATGTCTGATATATGTTCTCATATGTCCCATCACCCCTCAGCACCTTCCTTTCCAATTTTGAAAGCAATTGGATTAATTTTGGGATCAATTGAATCCATTTAACTAGAGTTGTAAGAAGTTGAATTTGAGTACATTGTGAAATAATTGAAGAATGGGTATTTTGATAAAATTTGAAAAAAGGGGACATTAAAATGGTATCATTCTTGGGATAGATTTAAATTATGTATGGTATAGACGAATTGAATAAAGTCATTAATTCAAGTGGTGAGGAGATGACCAGGCAGGTTAAGAAAGCATTTGAATTGATGGCTAGCCAATTTATGGGTAGTAGAAGTTTCCATCATGAAGAGACACATAATACCATCCATTTTTAAAACCTTAATGATTGGTTTAATGAATTGATGAAAAATAATTCGAATAAGAACTCATTAAGGAATAATCATCAATGCACAAGTAGGGAGGATACCAAAGAGCTACAAATTTTTGTGGGTGATGAACAAGAAAAAGAATTACATCAAGAGGATAGAAGGTCACTCCCAAATTAATTTGAAAAAGATGATGAAAAATCACATGATAAGGAAGAATAGTACCTTGAAACTATTGAATATAATTCTAAAACAAATTCTACCATGGACATGGACCAAAGGGCATCTACTGATGGATGTTTGAACTATGAAGGAGTACCTAATGATGGGTGCTCACAACTCTATGTTGGTGACATAGATATCAAATCTGAAAATGTTGTTGCAATCCAAATTTCTCATGAGAATAAAGATGAATACCCTTTAGCAGCAAAGGAAGAACCAATATCAACTTCCCCATCACCACTTGAGCTTCAAGGAGTTGATGAAATCTAGAATGAAGAAGAAGAGTGTAAGTTTTAAAACTGTGTAGAGAAGCAAAGAATACATATTTTTTTAAGCAAAATAGAGATCACAACACATCATTCACACAAAAACATAGAGATTTACCCTGGAAACCCTTAACTGGGAAAACCATAAAACCTTGGAGCCACACCTCCTATTTTCTCTTCATTACATTATGAAATCCTCACAATACAAAATATAGGTATTCCGCAACATCCAAATACCCTAATCCATTAACCTAGATTAGAAAAATACTCCAATCCCTTAACCGAGATTAAGTTACATATTTTTAGATAAATTCTAAAAATAGCCACAAACAGCTATAAATAACCATAAAATCTATAAATAGCCAAAAAAATTTGCTCTCTACGCTCGCATTGGAAACAGGGCCTACAGCCTATTTCTGTCAAAGGTTCTTTTGGGATCGTCGAGCTGCAGCACTGACATGCACACCTCCCCTCCATACGCACATGCAAAGAATATAACATATACCCAACATTCTCTCACTTGTTGTTTCCTTTGCATAGTAATGAGTCATGTACTCATAAAGTCACAGGTTCAAGGCATCAATGCCCATAGATTCTCTACACCAAGAGAACTTCTTTGTCCTAATAGACTTTGTTAATGAGTCTGCAATATTTTTCATGGTGTCAACTTTCTCTAGTAGCACCTTCTTTTATTCAACCATATCTCTCACAAACTGATATTGCACATCAATATGCTTTGTCTTAGCATGCTAAGCAGGGTTTTTTGATAGGAAGATTGCACTTTGGCTATCACATTCTAACCTTACACCTTTTGTACAAACGCAATACCTGAACACAATATTTGCAACCACACAACTTCTTTTCTTGCATGAGTGGCTGCCATGTATTCAGCTTTTGTAGTTGAGAGTGTAACTACAGCTTGTCTCTTGCTCATCCAACTGATAGCTCCTCCAAATAGGTTAAAAACATACCCACTTGTAGATATTCTATGAACAAGGTCTCTAGCCTAGTTTACATCAACAAATCCATGTACATTTATTACTCTGTTTTGTCTAGGCCTTCCTTGGTAGCATATTGCATAATCTGTGGTGCCACGCAAATCTTTGAAGACCCTCTTTATAGCTGTCCAATTCTCCTTTGACATATATCTGCTCAAAACTCCCACTGCATGAGCAATTTCTGGTCTTGTATAGACCATTGCATACATCAAACTACCAAGTATACTGGCATATGGAACCCGTGACATGTCTTCTTCTTATTCCTGTGTCTTGGGACACTGCTCTATAGATAACTTTACACCTACAAGAATAGGAACCTTGACTGGCTTACTTTCCTACATGTTAAATATCTGTAGTATTGTCTCAACATATTTTCTTTGATTTAAACTCATCATTTTGTTTGCATGATCTCTTCTTATCTCCATTCCCAGAATGAAGTTTGCAGCACCGACATATTTCATATCAAACTTGGAGGACAGTTGAGACTTCACCTCCTCTATAACATCTTTGTTGTTTCCAAACAACAGCATGTCATCAACATACAAAACTATGTTAATGAAGTGATCACCAACCTATTTGGAATATACATAGTGATCAGCTTTGCTTCTCATAAACTGCAATCCAAGTATGTATGTGTCAAATTTTTGGTACCACATCCTTGGAGATTTCTTTCGACCATAAAGGGATTTCTTTAGTTTACATACCAAATCATTCCTTCCCTTTACTATGAACCCTTCTGGTTGTTTCATGTATATTTATTCTTCTAAATCCCCATGTGAGAATGCTATCTTCACATCCATCTGCTCTACTTCAAGATCAAAAGTAGCAACAATAGATAGAAGAAATCTAATAGAAGTTAATTTTGCAACTGGAGAAAATATTTCACCAAAATCAATCCCCTCTACCTGAGAATATCCCTTTGCTACCAAGTGGGATTTATACTTATCCACTTTACCTTCTTCATTCAACTTCTTTTTAAATATCCATTTGCTCCCAACGGCTTTTCTCCTAGCTAGTAACTGGACTAGCTACCAAGCTTCATTTTTGTCCAAGGAATCCATTTCTTCATCCATGGCCTTTTTCCAGAGATCACTATCTTGTGAATTAGCAACATCCTTCACATTTCTAGGATCATCATCAGTAATAGACATAGAAAAATGAGAGTGAAAATCAGGAGGGGAATACCTTTTTGGTTGCCTTATTTCTCGAGATGATCTCCTCAAAACTGGAGTATGAGGTTCTTCTTCTTTTGATTTGGCTTCTTCTATTGAGTCAGATTCTTCACCTTCTAACTTAAACTCTATTTTCTTTCGTTCCTTTTCCATTGGATTCACTTCCTGTCTGGGGACTTCTTTGACCTTTCAAAATGCAACATCTCAACTATAAACAGTCTTCTTAGTTATAGGATTCCAAAGCTTATACCCTTTCATACCATCTTTATAGCTAATAAAGATACACTTCTCATCTTTGTTATCCAACTTGCTGCTTTTATCCTTTGGAACATGTACATAAGCATCACAACCAAAAACTTTCAGATGCTTAATAGAGGGTTTCTTATCAGTCCATACCTCTTGTGGAGTTTTATCAATTAATGCTGATGTGGGTGATCAGTTTACCAAGTAACATGTTGTCTCCACTGCTTCTGCCTAGAATTCTTGTCCTATCCCAAGACTGCTTAGCATGCTCCTTGCCTTTTCCATCAATGTCCTATTCATCCTCTCAGAAACTCCATTTTTTTGAGGTGTGTATGGAGTAGTCTTTTGTCTTGCTATTCCACACTTCTTACAAAAGTCCTCGAATTCATTCCCACATAACTCTCCACCATTATCTTTCCTCAACACCTTTATTTTCTTTTTTGACTAATTTTCGACAAGAGCCTTAAATTCTTTAAACTTGGAAAATACTTCAGATTTCTTTCGAAGGAAATAAATCCATATGTTCCTTGAGAAATCATCTGTAAATGAAACTAAATACATAGATTTTCCTAATGATGGAACATGAACAGGTCCAAACACATCACCATTGTATTAATTCTAGAATTCCCTTTGCTCTTGTAGCACCAGATGCAAATCTTATTCTATTTTGTTTTCCATATATGTAATGTTCATAGAAATCCAAATCCAGTGTGCAATCAGTCATACCTTCAACCATACCTTTACCTTGTAATGCTCGAAGTCCCCTTTTCTCCGATATGCCCCATTCTTTGATGCCACAGCATTGTCTTTCCTCCTGATGCAGTCATGGTATTGTCATCTTTACCTCATTATTCTAGCACAACTGAATTGTTACATTCATCAATGATGGTTTTTCCCAATATTTTGTATAGAGTTCCATATCGAACTCCCCTCATCAATACCATTGATCCTCGAACCATTTTGCAACCACCATCTCCACACACGGTCTTTACACCTGCAACATCCATCTTTTAGACATATATCAAGTTTCTTGCTAGATTTGGAATGTGTAGCACTCCAGGAGGAGTTCTAATCCTTCCATCCTTCAGTTTTAGCTTGACTCTACCAAAACCAATGATACTGGCTGGTGAATCATCTCCCAAGTACACATCTCCTCCATTGTACTTTTCATATTCACAGAACCACTCCCTATGAGGGGTCATGTGACATGATGCACCTGAGTCAGTCAGCCATGTATCACGGTCCGAAGGATTACCCGTGGAATCTAGGTACACATCCCCTCCTTCTTCTGAGGATTTCTTCGCCTCTATAGAAGGGGTATCCTCATATCCCTTTGCTTTCTCAACATTCTTAGATCTGAAATCCTTTTCATAGTGCCCAACTTTACCACATTTTCAACATTTCCTTATTCCTTTTCCTGGGGATTTAGATCTACCCTTAGATTTAGATCTCTCCCTAATCCTTTATTTTTGTTTCTCTCCTAAGGGTGACCTCTCACAGACAAGGAATCCATGCTATGATTATCCATGGTTTTCTACCTCATCTCTTTTAATAGTATGGATGATACAATTTCATCAAATTTTAAGGTCGCCTAGCTAGAACTACCTATTGCAACAATTAGGTTGTCCCAGGAATCCTGCAAAGAACACAATAATGTAATACATTCATCTTATTCAGCCATTTTAATACAAACAGAGGTTATCTGAGTTACCAGAGTATTGTAGACATTCAAATGCTCTCTTACAGTGTCATTCTCATCCATTCTGAGGTGAAACAACTTCTTTTGTAGAAAAAACTTGTTCACAAGGGATTTTGATTAATACAAACTTCCTAGTTTTTCCCATAGCTTTACTACACTATCTTCACTAGATACATTCAACAACACAGAGTCTGATAAGCACAATTGTATTGTACTCCTCTCCTTTCTTTCTAATTTATCCCAATCTTCTTGTGATGTTGCAGTGGGTTTTGTACCTGGATCCACAACAATACACTGCTCTCGATCTACCAGAAGATCCTCCATTTTGAGCTTCCATAGCTCAAAATTCTAGTCGTTAAATTTATCGATCTTGATTCTTGAAGTGCTCATGATTCTCTTTCAATGCACAAATCAACACTGCAAAGCTCCCACTGAACCCAGGTTTATCACAGACCCGAGATCTATCAACCGTGTCGAACCCTTAGCAGCAAAGGCGTCCCCCTGATGCCAAAATCGAGCTCGGATACCACATGTAAGTTTTAAACCTATGTATAGAAGCAAAGCATATAGATTATTTTAAGCAAAATAGAGATCACAACACATCATTCACACATAAACATAGAGATTTACCTTGGAAACCCTTAACCGGGAAAACAAGAAAACCTTGGAGCCACACCTCCTATTTTCTCTTCATTACATTATGAAATCCTCACAATACAAAATATAGGTATTCCAAAACATCCAAATACCCTAATCTGTTAACCCCGATTAGAAAAAGATTCCAATCCCTTAAGCGGGATTAAGTTACATATGTTTAGACAAATTCTAAAAATAGCCACAAAAAGCTATAAATAGCCATAAAATCTATAAATAGCCAAAAACATTTGCTTTCTATGCTCGCATCGGAAACAGGGCCTATGGCATGTTTTCATCAAAGGTTCCTTCAGGATCACCGAGCTGCGGCACTGACATGCACACCTCCCCTCCATACGCACATGCAACTAATATAACATATACCCAAAAAAGAGGAGGTTTAATCCCATGAACCATCCTTCATTGAAGAATCCTTGAATATGAGTGAAAGGGATATCCAAGAATCCCTTAGCACACTCCATGACACTCAAGTATTGGTATCAAATTCTTGTTGGAGAGCCACTTCCTTGGAGGAGCTATCATTCCTTGAATACATGGAGAAGATTCAAAAAGCAATGTGCAACATCAAAGATTGTCAAATGGTAGATTGTTTGGATGATTCTCATGACATGGAGGATCATGAGAGATGTGGAAATTTGAATGTTCTTGATGGGTTTTAATTTTAACTTGAAGAGATTCAAACACTTGATGTGGTGGAAGAGGAACTTGAATTGTCTCTTGATGAAGGTTATGCAAATTTTAAAGAAGAGGACGATTCCTCTACATTGGAACCAATCTATGAAAAAAGTTTCACACTTTTTAAAGAGATGCATTTTACTACTCATATGCATCCTTACCATGATGAAAGTTCTGCACTTTTTGATCATTTGGGTGAGTTAGTTCATTCTCCTACATCCTACAATTCCATATTTTGCAGCATTCATCCTAATGAAGTATGGGTGAAAGGTTTCTTTTTTATGGTGGCACATGAAGAGTATGTACATTCTATTTATCCTCTTGATGATGGAATTATTACAGTGCCATATTATTTACATTTGAAGTAGCATCATTATTTATATTATGATTATACACATCTCCATGGGTGCACCTATGATTTTCACTTGAGTCACTTGGAGACTCATGACTTTCCTTGCTCCTTTCCTAGTATACTTGAAGTTGGAGGAACTTCATCCCACGCTTGGGTGAAGATTTATATGATTGAAGAAAATTATTAATGGTAGCAACATCCTCTAATATTACATGATGATATACATATTCATGAGTGTATTTATGAGACTTATTTGAGCCACTTGAAGTGTTCATGTTTTCCTTGCTCCTTATTTTGTTTAGATTTTGGTGGAGGTACTCCATTCACTTATGGGATTAAAGAACACATAGATGATTATATCGATGCATATTACATATAATTTGGAGCACATTCTCATTAAAATTTGTAGAATCATTCCTTCTTACTTTCTGATGATGCAAATCTACATGGATGCACCTATGATATGCATTTGAGTCACTTGAAGACTCATGGTTTTTCTTGCTCAACACTTGGTTCCTTTGATGTTGGAGGAAATTCATCCAACACTGGCGTGAATAGATTTATGATGATAGAAGATTTTTGTTACCAGCCACACACATTTTTATATCTTTATGATTCACTCATTCATGGATATATGGGTGAGACTTCTTTGATTCATTTGAAGTCTCCTTGTTTTTCTTGCTCATTATTTGATTCAAATTTGAGTGGAGATTCTTCATCAACTTCTTGGATGAAAGAATACATGGATGAATATTTTGTTGCATATCACAACATTTTAAATAAGAATTATAGGACATGGGATCCTCACATATGTCATTGGATAAGATTTGATTGGCCACTTGAAGCATGTATGCACTTGCACTTAGCAAATGGTAGTCTACTCACTTGGAGGTATACACACTTTCATGATTTTTTGGTGAGGCACCTCCCTGATGTACATTTTTATTATGTTGTATTGTACTTTGATGATATATATTATGTACTCATTATGTTTTTAATAATGCATAAAAGAAAATTGGATCCATAAATTCTCTTTCCTAATGGTATGGGTTGGAGAGCACTCTTAATTGTTGGAGTGCAATGCAAGCAATGGGACCCTGGGATAGTTTTTAGTCCCATTCATTTCAAATTATTTGGGAAATAAGAAGTATGGGAGATGGATTCCACACTTAATAAGGTGATGTTAATCAGAGTAGTGAAGCAACAAGCATGGTGGTTCCTCTCTAAAATATTCATGGAATCTCAAGGACTTGAAGTGGGCAGCTAAGTGGCAATTTCAAAGAATGATACATAAAGTAGGTTCTTCAATAACCATGTTTGAAATTTATTGAGGAAAAGAAATATTGGGAAGGGAGGATTTGTAATGTCCCAAATTTTTCATTCGATCACAATGGCCAAATCACACTTTCCATATTCATGAAAGTTGTCAAATTGATGCTAAAAGTCAAATAATTTCCAAGGAGGAAAATCACTAGTTTCCTAGGTTGGGGGTGGAAGCTTTGAGATTTGGAATAAATGGGGATAGTAAATGATGTTTGAACATTATAATAGCATAACTATTTAATAAATGAGATAAATAAATAAATAAAAGGGAAAATCAAAGTGGCAAGTGATCATGAGGACACATGGAGGATGTGGGACCCACACTAGCTAGAATTACTATGTTAAGTGGATTATAAGGTTAATATACTTGTCCATGTACTTCATAGGTATAATTTGGGATGAAGTGTAACTTACATGAGCAAGGAAGAGCCAAATGGGTAGTTTTATGGACACTTGGCTAGATTCCCCTTACACTTATGACATCTATGACACCAATGATGGAGATTCTATGAAATTTATGACACAAGTTAGATCTGAAGGATGACATATGAAATATATGACATATCATGTAGAAATAGAGCATCCAATAGAACTCTCATGTGATTTGTAGAATCCCAATGGGTTCCTACTCAATTTAGGAGAAGATGGAAGGTGAAGAGAGAGGCCACGTGGCATAGCATGAGCGGCCACACCAATTAGACTTGGATTTGGTTTATGGATGTATTTGGAAGTTAAGGAGACTGTTAATGTTTATAAAATGCAAGTATCAGCAATGAGAAGGGTCTTTCTGATCAGTTGTGAAATTTGTTGTTGTGAAGAGAGAGAGCTAGTGAGTGACTAGTTCATGCTTGAGCCAATTTTGAGGGTGAAAGATTCCCATCCTAATTGGTGATTGGAGAGGCCACTAAGGTATTTAAAGGATATTAAATGGATTTATAATATACAGGTTCAGATACATCAGCTCGTGGACACTTGAGGATTCAGCTCATTCCCCCTCCCATCTCACATTCTTTCACCATATTTCAGCCCGGCGGAGTGAGGCACACTTGGTGAGCCATTTATCCTTTTCAGGGAGCTCCTATTGCTCCATAATTTTGCATTATGATTTAAATAATATTTTATCTCTGTTAATAAATCTATCAGGTTGAAAGGTAAATATATTTTATGTATTATTGATCAGTAATAAAGAAACAGTGCCATTTTCCACTTCCTTGTTGCAAACTCTTATAATATTGGTAGATTTGAATGGCTTTGTAAAGTATTAATTATTCATGCATGAATGGGCTGTGAATTAAGAATATTTTTGGTTTCATATTAATTAACTTATATTTTTTTTCCATTGGGTCGAATTCCATAACCATTGGATTAAATTGCATCTCATTTCCGCAAGGGTTCAAAACATAGTTTTTATATATCGGATTGAAGGAAGTGATAATAAACATGGTAGTTTGTCTGGTTCAGAATATGAGTCCCTATTGATGTCATATAAATATACCCTACCTCAATTTTATAATTCAATTGGGTTTCTATACATTTGGGAGGCCATTCCGGCAATTACCTGGGCGGGATTTGAGCCCCAAAATGGCTAGTTAAGGCATCGATCTTATTCAGAATTTGATATAAAATTGTAGACATAATTGGAATTCAATAATACATAATTGAACATTATAATTAGGTTATTATATCACTAATACACCTTTTGTTACAATTCAAGAGCATTTGGAGCTATTTGGAGTCATCTACTATTGGGGGTTGGAACCTCAAAACTACTAGTAAATTCATGGAGTTCTCTTGAATACCTATTCGACCCAAAAAACACATCTGATGCTGAAAATATAATTTAATTAATGTATGATAATATACTTAAGTATAATACCCACAATTAGTAAGGGTTGTATAGTGCTTGGAAGAGATTTGTTCCAGGACCCAGGGGGGATTTCCTCCTCCCAAATTGACTAGTCTTGTCCCGAAACTTATTCCCTTGAAAATTGCAGAACATGGTTTGGTATATCAGTTGATTATATGTCAGATAGATGTTCTCATATGTCCCATCTCCCCTCAGGACCTTCCTCACCAATTTTGAAAGAAATTGGAGGAATTTTCGGATCAATTGAATCCATTTAACTAGAGTTGTAAGAAGTTGAATTTAAGTTCATTGTGAAATAATTGAAGAATTGGTATTGATAAGATTTCCAAAAATGGAACATTACAATTAGTTGCCTCATCCATATTATGGCATAATTTGATGATTGAGGACAGAGGAAAAAAGCTAGCGGAGGGTTTCGTAGGTTTCCCCATTGACATCTGGACAAACCCTATTAGCTCAAGGGTTGACTCACTCCCCACCCTATTCCCCAGTGGAATCAATACCCCATATATTTCATGTTGCAGTCCCATATCTAGCTGTGTTATTTTATTAATTTGTACATAGTTACATGATATATAAAAATATATTTGTTGTGATTGACTTAACACTATCACCATATGTATCAAACTTCATCACCTATCCACAAAACATTCATCAATGGCAGGGCCTTGGCATTGGGCTCCATTCCATGATTTCAATACAATATAAACACCATGTACAAATAAATACCAAGGGGTCAAAATGGGGTATTAAAATCCCATCCCCCTTCAATCAACAATGTCCTCAGTTATTTACAACTTAAAGAAAAATGCTACATCGGCATCACCTTTAGTACTCCGTAAAATTGAAAAAAAATGGATGTGCAAATTGTATGGCATCCTCTAGCTCCCAAATAGCCTCATCCAGACTTTAGTGCTCCCATTACACCTTTACCTGTCCGATGGCTCGATTCTGGAGCATGGTGACCTTCTTGTCGAGGATGTGCAATGGTTCTGTTTGGAACTCTCCCTCAGGATCCACCTGAATCAAATCCCAATCAATCATATGGTTACAGTCATGTACATATTTCTTAATCAAAGAAACATGAAAAAAATTATGATCCCTAGTGCTAGCATGAAATGCAAGTCTATATGTAACTAGCCCTATTCTTTCAAGCACTTTAAACGACCCACAATATGTAGGTGCCAAATTGGCACAACTTCCAATGTTCAAGGAATTCTGAGGTAAACATGATCCCCAACACTAAACTATCTATCCACCCTATGCTTATCAACATAGCTTTTTTGTTTGTCCTGGGCTGCTTTCATATTCTGCCTGATCTTTGCAATCTCTTGCTCCATCTCCCTGAGCAATTATGGACTAAGCACAATCATGTTCACTAGATTATCCCATGTCATAGGTGTCCTACACCTTCTTCCATACAAGGCTTCATAAGGACTCATCCCCAAGGATGCTTTTTGTCCATTATTATAAGAAAATTATACCAAGTGTAAGTAATCCTCTCACTTGGATGGTTTTTCCATCACATACATGCAAATCATGTCTTCTAGCACTTTATTTACTCTTTATTTGGCCATAAGTATGAGGATTCTAGGGAGTGTTGAAGTTCAGCTTGGTACCCAAATCTGCAAACAAACCCTTCTAAAAATTGGTAGTAAACTGAAGATCTTTGTCAGAGACTATTGCCTTAGGAAAGCCATGCAATCTGAAAAATATCCTTCATGAATATTTTTGCAATAGCATCAGTATTATAAGTGGAATTGTCATTTATAAAATGTGTTGGCATTTTCAACTTTTCCACCACAACCATGATGGAATCATGTTGTCTCCAAGTCATTGGAAATCTAGTAATAAATCCATAGAAATAACCTCCAATTTCCATTCTAGAACTGCCAAAGGTTCCACCAACCCTACTAGGTGTTGATGTTCAACCTTTACCTACTAACATTTCATGCACTTTGAAATATGCTCAGTAATGTCCTTCTTCATTCCTGGCCAAAAATACTGATTTTTTGTTGTATCGATTGTCTTCTCATATCATGGGTGACCAGAATATGGAGTTTGATGGATATCATCCATAAAAATTCTCCTCAAATATGTTAGAATAATCAAACCCATAGTAATACCCACTTAGACATTAATTCGTTTATTTTTATCTTATTTGCCTAGTTCATGAGTCCCACCATGTTCAAGTTGCTGATTGCCTATCCATAGAGGTCAAACTTGCCATCTTTGACTCATGTAGCACTTGGGAAAGCCTTAGGAATCAAATCTACTTTATTCCTGGCCTCCTAGGCACCCTTCTTCTTTTTCTGCTTTGTTGACTGCTTTTTCAGTTTTTAAAGCACATAAGGAAAGCAAGACTAGGTGAGGTGAACCTGTTTTATTCCCCTTTCATCCTCCACTCTTTCCTCCATGAAAAAGCATGTATGAGCTTCCATTTCACCACTCATTAGCTTTCCCATGCGCCCTTGCCAATTCCTAAACGTCATGACAGATTTGGGATCAGCTTTTTACACCTATGGGGGATTTGCCTATTTTGGGTAAGCCTGATTTATGCTAGTTTTGGATGCTTCCTCATGCATTTTATTTCATCATGTATTCTATATATACAGCAGCCTATGTTATTACAGGGTTGGATATTGTACACTGAGTTAATATAATTTTGTGTTACAGCTCCATATTCAGTCTCCACTGTTGACAATTTTGCATGGTCAATTGATAATTGTTGTGAGTGAAATTAATCTACTTCTGGCCTAAATTTATACATGGTATTAGAGCCATTGTAGGTTGTTACTCGCCTTCAAAAATTGTTTTGCAGGTTCGACATCAAGACTGGGATCCTTCTACTGACATCCAGGATAGATTTTCTAAAGCTATGGATTCACAGAAAACTATCCTCACTCCCTTCAACTATTTTGAATGGAAAGCAGAGATGGAGATCTTGTTGAGAGTGAAAGGCCTCTACAGGGTGACTATGGCTACAGAAGCAGATCCCAATGCTGCTGCAGAGAAGATCAAATGGCACAATCAGAGAGATGAGGCCTATGGCCTCCTATGTCTCAGTATTTCCCGAGACCTCCTTTTCCATCTCGATGGATTAACTTCACCGGATCAAGTATGGGAGAAACTTTCTGATCTCTTTGGAAAGACAGATGAGATGAGGGGACACTAGATCGAAAATGAACTGATTTCCCTGAGTCCCAGTAATTTTGAATCACTGCAGCTATATTTCTCCAAGTTCAAAGCACTAGTTTTGCAGCTGAAGCAGTGTGGTATTGAAAAGAAAGATGATCAGCTCATATTTTCCATCCTCTCGAAGCTAGGACCTGACTACTCAGTCTTTTTTTTGACCTTCTATGCCACAAAACTCACAGCTCGAACCTGGAAGATGCCTAGCCTTGCATATTTCATGGAATCTCTCACACAAGAACAAGACAGGCTGGTGATGATGGGCACCATCAAAACATCCAAAGATCAAGATTTGATTGCTGGAGATTCGAAGGTGGATTCAAAAAGCAAGAAGAAAGCTAAAAATCCACCTGAGAAAGGAAGAGACAAGAAGCAGTCTCCAGAGGATCAACAAGGTCCCAAGAAAAAAACCCAGACGAAGAAAAACAAAGGTGAAATGAACAAGTGCTCATACTGTTCGAAGGGAAATCACACTGAAAGCTCTTGTATGAAAAAGAAGATAGACATGCTAACTCAACTGCTGGAGAAGAATGGCATCTCCCTTCCAGAAAGCTCAAAGAAGAGAGAAGGAGGATCAAGTTCATATGACAGAGAGAGAGTTCATGCATTGGTTGCTAGCACATCAAGCTCACCCAGTTTTATCATTGATTTTGGAGCTTCAAGACACACATGGTTTCGACTAAGGAGGCCTTCTCCTCACTATACAAGTCGAAAGGACCATCTATTGTACTGGGAGATGACTCTCTCACTGAAAGTATGAGC
>LPNX010893346.1:17148-37294 GCA_001517045.1 Pseudotsuga menziesii | reverse complement strand
TCAGCCTCATGAGATCCATTGGAAAGCAGCCAAAAGGATCCTTCACTTTGTTCAGGGAACAAGGACACATGGGATCTTCTATAGAGCAAAATCTGATCTTGATTGGATTGGATTTACTGACAGTTATTGGGCAGGTGATAGCACATACAGAAAGTCCACTTCAAGGTATGTGTTCATGCTTGCAGAAGGGCCAATTAGCTGGTCAGGCAAGAAACAGAGTGCCATTGCACTCTCATCTACAGAAGCTGAGTACAGAGGAGTTGTCAATGCAGCAACTCAGTGTTTATGGTTGCAGGGTTTACTTGGAGAATGTGGTTTTGAACCTGAGTAATCAACTACCATCTACTATGATAACCAGAGTACCATTCGAATCTGCAAATATCCAGTTCAGAAGCAGAGAACCAGACACATTGAGATTCACATGCACTACATCAGAGAGCTTGTGCATTATGGCACCATTCACCTACTCTTCTGTTCATCTTCAGAACAAGTAGCTGATATCTTCACCAAAGAATTTTGTGAGAAGACCTTCAGCAATCTCAAATCACTGCTGGGGATTGCTGATCATGCTGTAAAGGCATGAGTGGAGACAATATTCTACAATTTTGTTTTACAGTCCATGTTTAAGGGAGGATTTTCCCAAGTTGGTTTTGCCTCTTTCCTTGGTTGTATGGACTCGCAGTATGTAAAAGGGTGACTAAGCCTTTTTGCTAGGCCCTATATTCTTTATTTATTACTCATAAATTCAAGCTTAAGGGGGGGTGTTAGAATAATCAAACCCATAGTATTACCCACTTAGACATTAATTCATTTATTTTTGTCTTATTTGCCTAGTTCATGAGTCCCACCATGTTCAAGTTGCTAATTGCCTATCCATAGAGGTCAAAATTGCCATCTTTGACTCATGTAGTGCTTGGGAAATCCTTAGGAATAAAATCTACTTTATTCCTGGCCTCCTAGGTGCCCTTCTGCTTTTTTTTCTTTGTTGACTACTTTTTCAGTTTCTAAAGCACATAAGGAAAGCAAGACTAGGTGAGGTGAACCTGTTTTATTCCCCTTTCATCCTCCACTCTTTCCTCCATTCAAAAGCATGTATGAGATGCCATTTCACCACTCATTAGCTTTCTCATGCACCCTTTCCAATTCGTGAGCCTCATGACAAATTTGGGATCAGCTTTTTACACCTATGGGGGATTTGCCTATTTTGGGTAAGCCTGCTTTATGCTAGTTTTGGATGCTTCCTCATGCATTTGATTTCCTCATGTATTGTATATATACAGCAGCCTATGTTATTACAGGGTTGGCTATTGTACACTCAGTTAATATAATTTTGTGTTACAGCTCCATATTCAGTCTCCATTTTTGACAATTTTACATGATCAATTGATAATTGTTGTGAGTGAAATTAATCTACTGTTGGCCCAAATTTCTACAAAATATGCTACAATTAGAATATAAATTATGTTTTTATAAATAATAATCCCATCTTCTTCCAATTTATATCCCCCATACCTCTTCTCAAGACTTTGTTGCTGCAACTTTTCTTTTACCTACACATCCAATTTGTTTTCAGCAGCATGATTAACAATATGTTGTCTCATATCTGATTGGAAAATACTAAGAGATTCCAAGTGCATTCATGCACTTTCCTGCTGAGTGCATCAACTAATTTATTCTCTTTCCCTTTTATGTGCTTGTTCTCAAAATCAAACTCACATAAAAAATCTATCCATCTAGCTTGCCTACCATTTATAGTAGGCTGATCAAACAAATACTTCACACCATAGTGGTATGTCCTCAACTCAAAGTTTCTACCCATTAAGTAATGCCTCCACATCTTAAAAGGATGTACTATGGATGCAAGTTGTAAATCATGCCACTCATAATCCTTCAACTTTCTGGACTCATAACACACCATATGGTTATCACGCATAAGAACTCCTCCAACTCCCTATCCACATGCATCATTACACACAACAAAATATTTCTCTGGGTATGAAATTTTCAAAACTTGTGCACTTCTGAGAAGATGCTTCAACTGCTGGAATATTTCCTCACACATTGGTGTCCATTCAAACTTTATTTCCTTCCTCTACAAGGAAGTGATAAGATGTGCAACCTTGGAGAATCCCTCAATGAATCTCCTGTAATATCCTGCAAGGAGCATAAAATATCTTACATCTGTCACATTTCTTAGAGTAGGCCAATTCATAATGGCATCAATCTTTTCAGGGTCTATAGATATTCACTCATCTAAGATGAGGTGACCCAAATAATGAATTCTATCTTTATAGAAGTCACACTTGCTCAAATTTGCATACAACTTATGCTCCCTTAGAAATTTCAAAACCAAGTTAGATGTTCTTCATGTTCTTCCCCATTCTTAGAATAAATAAGAATATCATCAAGGAAGACAAGAACAAATTTTTTCGAGTACTTGCTCAAGACACTATTCATAAGGCACATGAATGTAGCTAGTGCATTTGTGAGGCCAAATGGTACCACTACAAACTCATAGTGTCCATACCTTGTTTTGAAGGATGTCCTATGAATGTATTCATATTTGATTCTTACTTGATGGTAACCAGACATCATGTCAATCTTGCAAAACACCTTTGATCCTCTCATTTTATCGAAGAGGTCATCAATCCAGGGCAAAGGATACTTAGGTTAGCTGAGATTTCGCAGTAAGGATTCATGGCATCTAATGGAGAGTCTGCGGTGAGAAGAGTTAATGTCGACATTTCGAGCCAGGTGTGGCTCATCTTCAACTTTCATAAGTGTTTTAATACAGAAACAACCCGCTTAGGAGGAATCATCTAGGTTTGGTTTGTTTGTCGGTAGATTTATTAGGGTTTTAATTTTAATTTTTTCTTTTATATTTTAAGTTTTAATTTTTAATATTTATTATTATTTTCTATTTAATTTATATTTTAATTTTATTTTTATTTTTATTTTTTATTTTAAAAACCCTAGGTTTTAGTGTACTATAATCAATTAGTTGTAGTATAACTAGTTTTTATTGTTATCTTGATGTATCATTTAAATATAAAGATATTAGTATTAATTTTTTTTAATTGGTGTTTTATTATTTTTAACCTAATTTAATTAGTTTTGATTAATTCTAATTTTTATATTTTAATTTTAATTAATTTAAATTTTGTTTTTATTAATAAAGTTTTAATTTTAATTTTTAATTTTGGATTATGTTATTAATTTTAATTCTAACCTTAGCTTAGTTTATATTCAATTATAATTCTATTTAAGTTTAATTTTTAAATTAAGTGTTAAGTTTAATTTAGCTGGGTTATTAAATTTTAAGTTAATTTTAATTTTAATTTTAATTTAGTTAGGTTAATGTTAATTAAGTAATTAAATTTAATTATTATTTAGTTTGGTGAGGTTAGGAAACCAAGATTGACTAATGGAAAGACCGTCATCTCTATTTAGGCAATTAGGGTTCTTAACTATCTTGATTGCTTCTCTAATTCTTCTTCTAGACCAATTATCAACTTGTGCTAGCACCTGTATATCTTTGATTTTAATTGGGTGTTTTTTGTTATGGGAGTGCTCTGCCAAAGCTGACCTTATTCATCTTTTTTTAATCAATACACAATCTAAGTGTACCATATTTCTTACAAACAACATTGGTGCTCCCCAAGCGGACACACTTAGCCTGATGTACTTGTTCTCCAACAACTCTTGCAGCTGCATCTTCAATTCTATCATGTTTGGTGTACTCATCCTGTAGGGTGTCTTAGACACTCATGCTGCTCCTAGCACAAGTTCAATTATGAAATCAATGTCCCTCTTTGAAGGAAGCTCTAGAATTTCATTCGGAAAAAAATTCCTAAAACCCTGCAACACATGAAATCCCTCCAACATAGGATTATCATTCTCTACTACCTCCAAAACATGAGCTACAAACTCTCTACAGCCTTCCCATAGAACTTCTTCAGCTGTATTGCTGAAGACTAACTTCTAGAGATCACTTTTGGAATTCCTTTTGCAACCTTCAGGTTTCCTTCTTCATCTAAGCACTGAAAAGCCTTGTTGTAACAATCAATATTTTCTCTATGTGCTTCCAACCAATCCATTCCAATGAGGACATCATAGGAACCAAGTGGAAAAACATTCAAATATGCATAAGTGACTAACCCATCAATGACAAATGGACAGTTCCTTACCACCTCACTGACCTTCTTCTTGGTTTCGGGGGATATTTGGACTAAGCATGATATAGTATTCTTTGAATTCTTCAAAGTGCACATCTCAACAAGTCCAAGGGTGATATAGATGTGAGTGGATATAGGGCCAATCAAAATAGAAGAATATTGTTCAACAATCTCACCCTCATCTTCAAACATAGTCAATTTATGACCATCCTGGCAGTCCTCTAGTGTTGCATAAATCCTAGGGACAATTTGTGCAACTTAAACCACTATTTCTGCTTCTTGAGTGTTGTAAGATGGCATTACATACCCCTCCTCATGAGGACAGTTCCTAGGCATGTGGGGTCCTCCACATCTCTAGCATTGGATAGGTTCTCTACTTTCTTTTGGATTTCTTGGATTTTTTTCCATCACTCTGGGTGGCTTAGCCACATCTTGTGATGGCTTCTTGTGCTGATTCCTAAAGCTAGAAGGTTTAAAAACATTATTACTATGATAAAAAATTTCATTCTTCTTATCTTTCGAAGCCTTATAGTAATCATGTTAACCTTTTTTCTGATCATGGAAGTACTTAGCCTTCCTGATAGCCTCTTACATATTTCTAGGCTCATCAAACTAAATCTCGTCTTTGTAAGACTGAGGAATTCCACTAAAAAAATGTTTGATTTTCACCTTGTCATCCCTGATATACTTAACATACCTGAACAACTCCAAGAACTTATTGGCATACCCTTCCATGGCCTGCTTTCACAATTTCATCTCATGGAATTCTTTGATCTTGTCATCAAAGTACTTTTCAGAGAGGTATTTCCGCTTCAAATATCACTTGAATTGTTCCCAATTGATCTTCCATTCACTAATCTTCTTCACCTTCCTAAGATGATCCCATCAAATGGATGGTCTTCCAGTCAAATTGAATATGGTGACCCTAGCCTTCTTATTTCCACAGAATTCTTGGACCTAGAAATATTTCTTCATGCCAAGAAGCCAAGCTTCAACTTCTTAACCATTCTTTATCTCACCATTAAAGGTAGGAGGCCTTTCCTTCCTGAACTCATCATGCAAAAGGAGCTGGTAACACCTCTTTCTTCGGCTACTATGAGAAGAAGAACATGAACCCCTAATAGGTCCTTCTGTGTCTGATGATCCACTAGAATACCTCTTCATTATTATAGTGTCACTCCTAATTCCTTCTGGACTTACTGTTCAATGGTCTGAGTCCATCTGCCTTTGGATATATGTCAAACTCTACAGCATGGCTACATTCAAATGATTCTTCTCTTCTTGAGCTCTAACCAACCTTTCATTATATTCCCTGTAACTTTCCATATCCACCCTCAAGATTCTCATGGCGGCTTCAAAATTTGGTGGAGTCTCTTGGAATGTTCTCCCATTAGACTCTATCTCAGCATTTCCAGATCTGACATTTTCCCCCATATCATCTACCTCATGCTCATATGGATCCTACGTATCATGCATATCGAAGGTTCTCATGGCCACACTAAAACCAACTTCCAATCTGCACTACAACTCTGCAAAATGTGCTAATAACATCATTTGTTAGCTAATTTTTGGAATCAAAACCACTTACCCACTTCCCATGGAAGTTTTCTTTGTTATTTAGCTAATAATATGTTGAAACCATTAACCAACAACTCTGTTAATTGTTCTACATGGCCAATCTAGTCCTAATGCTACAACCCACAGCTCTGTTAAATAATAACCTGGGTGTTATTTCCCATTTGTAGGTACTCTTCTGGCCCATGTAGGTCCTAGTCCTGCAACTAGAAGCTTTGATAGCATAATGTAACATCCCCATACCCAAAAATGCAGATAAATTAATTTTTTTGCTTCAAGAACACTTGTTCTCTTTTCAACACCGAGAATGGACGTTAAGTCACTCTTCCAATTTCATTCTTAGGCTTAATAACCCCTATACATTACTGTAACAATCATTCTTCCCTTGACAAATCCCTTCGGTGACAAAAATGAACATTTTGGCATTGGACCTGTCTTTCTGCATTCCACATTCTGCACTCTGCTTTTCTCCCTTTCGACCTCGGAAGTCAGAAATCGGAAACATAATGTGTGACAGGAACATATAAATGCTCCTTTTCCTTCCACGCTTCCTCTTTCCACCATCTCCACCTTGGAACGCAGAAATTGGAACCCAAATGTGCGAAGGAACATCCAATGGCCATTCCACCTTCCACCTTATGCACTTCCTCTTTCCTCCTTCCGCACTTCAGAACTCAAAAATTGGAACCCAAATGTGCAAAGGAACATCTAATATCCCTTTCTCTTTCCTCCTTCCGCACTTCCACTTTCCTCCTTCCACATTTGGGAAATCAGAAATCAAAGCTCAAATGCACGAAGGATAATCTAACGACCCTTCATCCTTCCACATTCCACACTTCCTCTTTCTACCTTCCACACTTTGGAACTCAAAAACTGAAACTGAAAGGTGTGAAGGAACTTCCCACAGACTTTCTACCTTCTTCCTTCTGCCTTCCTCACTTCCTCTTTCCACATTCAGGCTTCAGAACTCAAAAATCAGGCACAAAACTCTTGACAGAATCCTTCAACCATCGCTCTAACTTTTTCCTTCCTCCCTTCATCATTCCAGTGTGGAAATAGGGAATTAGACTACTAACTCTTTACTTATCCTTTTCACAGTTTCCATCTTCCTCCTTATTCCTTCTGCAGGCGGATCTCGGAAGTTGAAAAACCCACTTTTGACCTTAAATTTCCTTCTGATTTCCACCTTCTGCATTCCGTAGGTGGATCCTGGAAGTCAAAAATCCCTCATCCTTCTTTGAGTAAAACTTATTTCTCTCACCTCTTGCATTCTTCCTTCCATTGTGAATCCCGAGCTGTGGAAACACAATAATATACCCTATGTTTCCTCTGGTTTTCCACCTTCCTCCTTCTGCCTTCTGCGGGTGGATCCTAAAATTCAGAAAACCCACCTTCTGTCTTGTTCAACTTTCCCTTTTCTAGTTCCTCCTTCATCCTTCTGCAAGTGGATTCCAAGGGGTGAAAACACTAAGCCAGAGGCATTCTGACCTCTATAAGAGGCTTCTAGCCTCCATGAAATTGGCAAATGCATTACATAAAACACAAGGGAAATGCAGAAGTAAATGCATAAAATATATAAGGAATAAACAAGCCATTGGAGGGACATTCATACACAAGTAAACCTATACCTAATCATCAACAAGAATTTATCATATTCATAATCATTCATAAACCAATACACTGCATAAACAGAGTAACAAAGATACTTACCTTGGTGATTATGTTGTCCCGCAACTAGCTATGTTGGTGCAATGTTCCACCCAACCATAGGAAAATGTGTTCATTAGTCTCTCAACACAGTGCCACCCCAGATATGGGCATGATTTACACAAGGTACTAGGGAACAAAAGGCTTAGACACATCCAACACACATTAGAACTCAGTCAAACCGACTAACAGTTGGGATTATGATGCTATTAAGGTAATGGGTAGGTAGAAGTGTGGGGCTAGTGAGATCAACCCCAAATCTAAGGATAACTGCACTATATCTAGATTTGTCTCCAAGGCCCGGCTTGCCTTACACAAGGAAATATTCCTTTCTTTATTATACAGTCCTTCAGGCCATACCTTCCCTCTAGTGCTCACTCAGGTGTGTAGGACAGATTTACCAGCTCCTTTTATATTTTTATGTGGTTCCTCTTTTTACTAGGATTATCATATTATTATGACCCTTCTCCACTCCTAAGCCTTCAAACCAAAACAGGGATGCACTACACAACAATCCTGAAAGAAAACACAGCAATACATGCTTCACTTTGTAACACATAGAATCACCACGGAACCACTTTCCTGTGGTTTTGTCTAGTAGAAAAATACACTATTGCAAGTGAACAATCAACCTGCACATAGACAACTCATCAAAATGATATTTCTCTAGACAACATGATCCGAATGAACAACAACCAACCAACAACCATCCAAACCCCCAAAATGAACAACAATGCGTGGATATAATCCTGATAATGGATTGGGAACACATTCACCTAGGTTTTCTTGTTCTAGATCAGAGGGTTTTATCGGTTTGCACATTGACATCTGGTCACACCCTATTGGATGAATGGTCCACTCACTTCCCACCCTATGCTCTTGTGGAATCATGCCCCCATCTCTTTCACGATCCAATCCCATAATTACTTGTAGTATTTTATTAATTTGTACATAGTTATATGATATATCAAAATATATGTGATGTGCTTGACTTAGCACTATCACCATAGGTACCAACCTTGATCATCTATCCACAAAATATTCATTGATTACAGGCCCTTGGCCTTGAGCTCCATGCCATGATATCAATACAATATAAACATAATGCACAATTAAATACCAAGGGGTCAAAACTAGGGTATTACATTGATTCATACCTTTACAAACCTTATAATAGTGACCCATAATTTCATTTAATGTTTATGAATGTCTCCCTAATACCAATCCTATAACCATTGGTTGTTGAATAATGAATTGTAAAGGTTCTAGTTGGCATGTGTTGGGACTCCCAAGAACCTGGAACTACACTTCAATGTGGATGATGTTTAAAACCTAGAAGGACCCAACACATTTTGCTTAGGAACCTGGAAATTCATGACCATTCCCTTTCCTTATTAATCTTATTGAATCCCCTTTCTCCCCACTCTTCAAGCTTGAAATTTTTCCTTTCCATTTGCTAGTTTGTTGAAAATTGTGTAAAAGAGTTAGTGAACCATTGCATCTAATTTAGGTTCATTACAATGGTATCATATAACTTTCATCTACTCCTGTGGTAAGTAATCTCATTTAGATTAAAATTTCATCCATGTCCTACTATGATGATTACTCCTATCAGTTGTATGATGAAGACTATGATGAGCAATATGAAGAGTATTGTAGAGATTATGAGGAAGAAAATATCCAGCAGGTACCTCCTACAAGTATCTTCCATCAGATCACATTTGGTAGTATAGAGTATGGTTATTCCCAGAGCCGTATGTATGAAGAGGAAATTAGGACTTAGTGTTCAAGGTCCAAAATCGAGCAAGTGAGACCAAAAGAATCCCTTCAGTATCTATTGGATTACTGTAGATTCAGTGAAATAGATTGGAAGATACTATCCTTCATTCCTTTTTCTGAACTTCATAAATAAATTCTATTCAAATACTCCTATAGAATAACCAATAAAGATAAGGTTATGCATATCATTGATGAGTTGTACGAAGACATGATGCTTATGTTATTGTCAAAAGAGATCCAAATACATGTTGGTACTAGTAAAAGTAAGGAAGATAATGTTAGCAATGTTGGTAAGACATATTTTGTATCAAATCCAAGAGAAGAACATATATCATATTTGAAATCAACATTTGAGCTTCACAATGAAGCAGAATACAAGCACACATCAGTTGAAAGTGAACCAAAATATTTGGTGGAAGATCAAGCTACCATAGCTCCACCACATAAAGAGAAACATTTCATGCAAAGGGATGAACATAGTTCATATTTTTGTATGCCCTTGTATCATGATGAATTAGTAGCCACCTCAGAGGAGAGTCTTGACATGAGTGAGAATCTGTATGTCACTATCATCATTAAGGAAAACCATGAACCACCTAGTCTTGCAGGTCGAAAAAAAAACCAAAGATCACTACAAAGGAGATTGATTGTGCTGAGTGTGTTGAGACATCTCTGAATATGAGTCATATTCTTAGTCACCACTTGAGCTTCATAATGAATGGGAATACAATCCCACAACACTTGGATGTCACTAAACCAAATATTTTTGTTGAATATCAAAGCACTATATTTTTCCCATATAAAGATGAAACACTGAGGTATGATGAAATTTATTATTTTTGCAAAGATCACATTTCAGTGCAACCCTTAGAGTTACCCACCACTTCATGCCATGGAAGTGATTCTGAAAAATAGTGTAATGTTAACATGTATGTGGAGAATGATATATGTCTCATGGATCCATGCCACAAGCAAGATTATCTTAGTTGTCAACCATTAAAAGCAGATACTTTGGATGTGATGGATGAACCTCATGTGGCGGGTAAACCTGAGGAAGATGCAGATTTGAAGGTGCTTGTGAAGAACCATGAAGGAAAATATTTTGGCTAAGAATTTTTTGGGTTTGAGAAGAGGGATAAAAATTCCCTATTTATAGAAAAGGTAGTTGAAGACATACCTATTGATCCAACAAGAAAATATGAGTTTCCATCCATGGATTGGGTAGCTGAATATATCATGGAAATGAAGGATGAGGGATGCACTAGAATTGCTTGCATGGGTAAGGAATTTTTTGACATGCATATCTTGGAAGAGGGACCTCACAAGCTCCATATACTGAAAAAAAAAATTATATATAAAGAAAATGGTTGATTACACCCTACTTGGAGTAGGAAGAGAAGAACCATATTCACCTATTGTTTAGATGGATGAATGCAAGTCCAAGATAAAGATTCATGGAGGAAAAAAATATTTTTGCTTCTGTTATAAATCCTTTTTTTTACTCATATTATCCTACCACGTGACAAGCAGCCATCAAAAGAAATAAATTAAATCCTTAATGGTGAGGATGGTACAACAAAAGAGCAAGGTGTTCATTCACTTGACCCTACCACCAGTGGTGTAGAATAACAATCTAGAGAGACAAGTAACCCTTTGGACATGGTTTAAAGAATACCTACTCATGGGTGCTCAAGTTTTAGTGACACATCTACTAATGGATTTCCACATCTCTATGTTGGTGACTTTGATATTTTACTTGGATAATTTGATACAAGTCCAAATATCCAAGAACATGGAAACCTTGTAGCAGTTGAAGAAAAGTTCACAAGATCAATTCCACTTCCACCACATGAACTTCATGAAGTTGATCTTGTAATGAAAGATGAAGAGGAGATTCATTTGCAAGATCATCATTTTCTTGGAGGGTAATTAAATACGGATGAATATAATATTCAAGGGGCCCTGAAGATTCTCCATGGAACACATGCTTTAGCTTCTAAAATTGGTTGGAGCATGGAGGAAACATTTTATATGGAAGATATGGAGAAAATCCATAAATCAATATCTAACACTAAAGGCAACATCTTGAGTTTTCTTTTTGACAGAGAGTATTTGGAGGATATTGTTGGGATGCATCATGGAGTAACCTTTATAGATGAAAAATAAAATGACAAGCTCAAAAAATAATTAAAGTTTACACAGGATTCTTTGGATAGAGTACAGAAATCCCTTCAACAATATTAGATGTAGAATAAGAAGCTTCATAATAAGTTGCAAATTCACTTTCACCTTCCTCTCTTTCCATAAGTCATTCAATGGTTGAATGCATTAAAGTATGAAAGGGGTAACCTCATGAGATGGTGTACTGTGGGGGATGTTTCAATCTGTAGGTATTTGAAAAGGTTGCATCCAAACAAAATGAATACCAAGCACTTGCAGTATTTCAGAGATATTTGGAGTTTCCTCTTAGTGAAGGTTATATAGTTTTGTAGGAGGCACAAGATGGTACATTGGATGAACCAATAAAAGGATACAAGGACCCATCCACCTTCTTGATGGGTGAGTATTGCATAATTTTCAATTTGGTTCATGATATTTCATCCTATCCACTTCCTACTACAACCATAGCGCATGAGGATGAAAATTAGGTGAATGGATTTTTCTTATTGGTGCCACATGAGGAACATGAAGCCCCCCCCTTATTTTTTTGGTGACTTGATGATCAACCATTGGGGTTTGAAAATTTCCTTAGTCCCTTACCAAATTATTGAGTAGCACCAGGGGGATCTATTTGGTTTCTTTATCTTAAAAACCGTTTGGATAGAAAAAAATTACCAAACTATATTTTTGCATTCCTTTTACAAGGTAGTACTCTAGTACAACAGGCATGCTTAGTTTAGATAAGTAGATTTTCATTAACTCTGAATGTAGATGTAAATATTTAGTTATGTAGTTTTTATGTAAGTGATTTACAAAAAGATAGTTGTACCTGTACTGTCACTACAAAATCTAATTACAACAAAGAATATATTTATATAATGAACACTAGTAAGTATAATATTTATAAACTTTAACTATAGTTTTAACACTTAATATAAATGCAATAAATAAATTCTAAATAAATAAATATAGGAGCAGTAAAAGGTTTACTTAGGGTTTAACCCAGTTCTTAATTTCATAGGTCATTTTAACTATTTATTCAGGCTTGCAATTAAACTATGGTTACTGTAAGCACATGAATCAATACTACAAACCTCAAAGAACCATATAGTGTTTGCAAGAGATAGGAATCATCTCTAGAAATAGATTATTACTTTATGATTCATAATACAAAAACCTAACAGAGTTTTTCTAAATTTAATAATAGCAGTAAATAATTAATACTGTAAACAAAACTAAACAGAAACGAAATGTAATAAGTATAGTGGCTTGTGGCCTTTTATAATATATTTCGAGGCATTAAGCTTAAACAAAATGAATTCTCAAGTCTAAACATAAGTTACAAACAAAATTTATTACAACTACAATTTACAGTAGTAAAAACCCTCCTTTTGTTTAAGGAAATACTAAAAAACATATTGTCTCTATTTCTGCAAAGTCCAACTTAAATATTCAAGAAAACCACCGAGTGGTTGGAGAGTATATCCATGGCTTAGAGCTGAGTATTAAAATAAAAACACCTTTTACATCTTCCCAGGTCGTGGAGGCTCTTTAAAAACCATAAAGTCATGGCTGCAACATCCATAAACATTTCCACATAACAACCTCTATGGATTTAAAAATATTATAGAAACAAGGAGCATTAACATAACAGTAAACCATGACTTAGCCAACAACCAACATGGTGAAGCTTCCATTTTTCCTTCCACCATAACTTATGTGCAAAGTAAAACCCTCAGTTATCACTGGGGCTTACAAGGGAATGCATTGCTAAAAATTGAGGAGAGTCTTCTAACCAACTTCAAATTCTAGCTTGGAGAGAGACGTGCACATTGTAACATTGTAAGTTATAACCTTAAAAATATAATGGAAAACTTTGCATTTATTAATCTGTAATCATTGACGAGCCGTTACCTAGTAAAAATTTCTGTTGGAGAAGTTGTCGAGGTGAAGCCACTGGAGCCTCGCTCGATGGCACCTTAGAACAAGAATCCCAAGAAATATGTGAGAATAGAGTGCTTTGAAATCCTGAACCACAACTAAAGGGAACAAACACCACGCAAAGGGAGTACTCCAACAAGAAACAAAAACAACTCTTAATTTAAAACTTCTTTCCATTGTGTTTTCTTGAACAACACTCACAGTTCTCAAATCGGTGGTGAAACCAACATCAATGCACAAATGCCTCCTAAGCAGTAAATAAGTTTCAAAAACCAGAGTATGATTTCACCTACACAAGGTCCTAGATTTTTGGAGGACGGTGCTTCCAAATCGGAGCTCAACACAGAACCATGGCGGCCACGAGCTCTTAGCTTGACCGCTCCACGGTTGAAGAAACCCTCACAATGCGAAGTATAGGGTTTAGACAGTCACTTAAGTAAACTAAACCTAATTGTTAAATCACCTCCATGTGTCCACCAATAATTTTCACCATTGTGGGTTTTGAAACAATAGTTGATTACACTATTGCGAATCTGCATTATATCATTGTGAATAAAGTCAAACCCATATCAATAATATCAATTTGATTTCCAATAATGTAAATTGTTCATGGTTATGTCGATACCTAGTTTTTAAAACAACTATAGCATAAAGAAATGGTATTTTGTTTTAATGGTCATTCTTTATTAGACAAGTTAGGATAGTTATTTTCTAACTATGTTGTATAGAATATAAATAGATGACCATACATTTAATAGGAAACTGTATTGAGAAGGGTAATCTACTCATCCCTTGAAGTAAGTCATGTAAATCATGGAGTTGGAGAGTAATTGTTTCACTATGTCCCAAGCAATTATAAGACCTCCCATAATATATAAAGTGACAACAATACCTCAAGGAAGTTACAAATTATAACAACTGTATTTGAAAGTGTAAATTATAGCTAGAGGTTACACTAGGGAGCGAGGTAAAGGACACATATAATAAAACTTCTAAAGTAGAGTTTTAAATCTTGAAGAAGAACTCAATCAATTATATATGAAAACTTGGACAAAGTTCTATAAACATTGCGTAGTTGGGAAATTAAGTAGGGAAACCTATCTATTTTTTATAAGAGTCTCTTTTGTAAACTTATCCCTGATTATTGACAAAGGCAGTTTAAAAGTCAAGATAGATAACCTGTCTTTCATACAAACACCTATTTTATAGAAACCCTAGGGTACGGGTAAATTTTTTTAAACTTTTAATGAGTATGATGACTTATTGATAAGAGAAGCTCTTAAGGAAACAAAAATCTATAAACTAGAAATACTAAGTAATGATTTAATAGCTTAGAGTATTTCTTTCATGTTTATAAAAGGATTCAAATGAATACGTTTAAAACCAAACCCCAAATGTTTTATGACAGATATGAAATCAAACCATAAGCTGGCAAAACATATCTCGTCCTATTTAAACTTTAGATCATAAGTACTTATGAGAAGAAGTAAGAGTATTCTTTAGAGATGTTATTAATCATCCAGTTTGATTTGATCCCATTTTGACAGTAAACCGGTTATGCATTTAACCCATCCTTATGCAGTTTGTTTATCATCTTTATGCAATTTGGAAACTTTAACTATGTCAACGTTACCTCTTACAGAGACAAGCTTCAAATAAACATTTTTAAGTACTAGCATTATATTTTATTCTAGTGAAGTATCTTTCTTGATATGGATATTTACTGGAAGAAAATGCTTACCTGTAAAAAGAACCATCATTTCCATAGTGTTAGCTATAAGCTAAGTAAGCCTCGATTACACCTAAGAATTCTCCCTAATTGACAAAAGAAGACAATAACACACTTAACATTAGTTAAGATTCATATTTCTTTTCTACTTTCTGAAATTACAATCGCTATGTTAAAATAGAACTAACAAAGTATTTAAGATAAACCTTTAAGTTATACAGAACCAAATAAAAGAAGTAATCTCCGTCTTTCTTTCAAAACTGTTAAATATCCGCTAACAGTTAATGGTTTATTAGCATTGACACTTGGCATTTTATGTCACATGAAAAATTTTAAAACTTTACAAATTTCTGAGTTAGTACATGTGGTATCAGAGCACAAGGTTCAGACACTAGGCCTAAATGTGGCTCAACTTGCATAAATGGAACAGTAAATTTAAACAAGCATACTGATTTTACATTCTTTTGAATGATACTTCCAGAGAATTTTTTTGATTTAACTGCGGGTATGGAAAGATTGGAGGAATATGCAAATGAGGAGTCTCCTTACATTGAATGAAATAATTTTCAAAAGGAACCTATATAAGAAGAAATAACTAATAATTCTTCTGAACTACTACAAACAGTTAAAAAGCTAAGAACAGAGATGGAAACGGTCAAAGAAGAAAATGAGAGGATTCTGAGAGCTCAAGAGGAGCTAAATCAGATTTTGATGGAATTATTTCATAATGAGGAAAAATATAAACAAACTGAGTCTGAAGATATAGGTTACCATCATAAAGATTAAAAGAATAAACAATTTAAAATCAAAAGTAGCTCATCTTCTGAAGTGTATGGTGATTCACATAAACAAAATTATCAATATACTAGTGATAGTAGTGAAGATAATCATCATACTATGAAGAAAAATTTTAAACCTTATGAAGAAATCTCTGGATAATTCAAGAAAATCAAGCTACAAACCTTTAATGGTGAAACTCAGAAGGGAGAAGAGGCAGAATCCTAGTTTTTCGGGATGAAGAAATACTTTCAAATATATAACTACTCTATTCAACTAAAGGCCATGATGGTTATTTATAATATTGCAGTGAAAGAATATATTTGGTGGCAAGACCTAAAAAGAGTAAAAGGTATTAGGGAGAAAAATATTAATTGGAGTACATTTAAGAAATATTTCAAGAAGAAGTTTTTATCTTAACAGTACTATGAGGAGAGGGCTAAGGAATTTTAAGAACTAAAACTGGGAACAATGAATATGAAAGAACTAAATATTAAATTTCTAAGTCTACTCAGGTATGTGCTGTATATTGTGGATGAGAAACCCAAGGTACAACAGTTTCTCAGCTGTTTACCCTATCATATAAAAGACAGAATTGAGTATGACAATCCAAAAACTTTAGATGAAGCAATGAGGAAAGTAAATTTATATTATGAACATAATCATAAAAAGGAAAGTATGACCAACTGGAGGGCCAAAAGAAATAATAACTTTGAACATAAGAAGAAAGGTTTTTTACCTAACCGAAATTTTAAGAATAATAACACCAAAAAATTTCCTAGTAAAAATTTCCAAGGGAACAAAAGTAATTCACATACCAATTCAAATAATCAAAGAAATAAAGAATCTATTAACAACCACAGTAACTATACCAAGAATTTTGAACGAAAGGAACCAATAAAATGTTGGGAATGTAATGGTCTGCATTATGCATCAGTTTTCCCTAATTGAAACAAGATTGTTAGAAACATACACATGATACAAGAGGAGATGATTGTTTGTGATATAACAAAGACAATGCCAAGGATCAACACAGCATTGGAGAATAGGCAAGCAGATTATCAAACTTCCATGATGGAAGTGGAAGGTAAGCTAAATCAAATACCTATATTTATTTTAATCAATCCAGGAGCTAGTTTAAGCTATATTTCTCCTAATTTAGTAGAAACGTGTAAGCTATCAGTTGAAAATTTTGCAAGGTCTTGGATATTCCAGCTAGCTACTGGTGCAAAGAGAAAAGTAATTAGCTTTGTTAAGAATTATGCAGTAACTATGGATCAGTTTGAAACCTCTGTTAAGCTTAATGTGTTACCTAGGTTCATATGATATGCTAATTGGTATGGATTGGATAGAACAACATAGGGTAGTCCTGAAATGTTTTGATAAAAACCTTTACTTACATAAATAATGATGGAGAAATAGTAAATGTAAAAGGAATCCCTAGGAAAACAACCATAAGGCATATTTCTGCATTATAGCTTAACAGAGTTGTTCGGAAGGGTTGTAAATCTTTTGCTGTAACAGTAATTAATGAAGAAAATACTAATAAAAAAAATAATTTAAAAATGGAAGATATTCCGATCCTAAGGGAATATTCAGATGTATTTCCAAAAGAAATTTCGGGACTACCTTCAAAATGGGAATTAGATTTTACTATTGAGCTGGTACCTGGTGCCGTGCCCAGCTCAAAAGCCCCTTATCGGATGAATATACTGGAATTAAATGAACTTAAATTGTAGTTAAAAGAGCTCATTGACAATAATTACATTAGACCCAGTGTGTCTCCCTGGGGAGCACCTATTATTTTTATTAACAAGAAGGATGGAACTCTATGACTATGTATAGATTACTGTCAACTAAATAAAATGACTATCAAGAATAGATATCCATTACCCTGCATAGATGATCTGTTTAATCAGCTATGTGGAGAAATGGTATTCTCAAAGATTGATTTATGACCTGGTTACCTCCAGTTCCAAATCAAAGATGAAGACATCTTTAAAACAACTTTTAGCACCTGGTATGGTCATTATGAGTTTGTCATTATGCCATTTGGGCTTTCTAATGCCCCATTTGTTTTTATGCGTCTAATGAATAATGTAATTCATAAATATCCGGATAAGTTTGTGGTCTTATTCACTGATGACATCTTAATTTACTCAAAGTTTGAAGAGGAACATAAAGAACACTTAAAAATGGTCTTACAAGAGTTACGAGAACATCAATTTTACACAAAATTTAGTAAATGTGACTTTTTTAAGGATAAGATTCAGTATCTGGGTCATGTGGTGACTAAAGAAGGAATTTTTGTCAACCCCAAAAATATAAAGGAAATCGAGGATTGGCCAGTCCCAAAAGATGTAACTGACGTCTGATCATTCATGGGGATTACTAGCTATTATTGAAGATTTATCGAAGGATTTTCAATAATTGCAAATCCTATAACCTCTCTACAGAAGAAAGGGAACAAATTTGATTGGAGTCAGAAGTGTGAAGACAATTTTAAAAAGTTAAAAATGTTACTAACCACCACACCAATTCTAAGAATTGCTGACCCTAATAAAGATTTTATAGTATGTACTGACGCATGCAATGACGATTTAGGTGGAGTTTTAACTCAAGAAGGACACGTCATTGCTTATGAGTCCAGGAAGCTAAAGATTGATGAGAAACATTATGCGGCCTATGACTTAGAGTTAGATATTATCATACATGCCTTAAAAATGTGGTATCATCATTCAATCAGAAGAAATTTTATATTAATGAGAGATAATAAAGGATTGAAATATTTGTTCGATCAACCTAACTTAAATTCTAGGCAAGCTAGGCGGCTATCTTTTCTTAGTGAATACGATTTTGAAATTCAACATATTAAGGGAAAGAGAATAAGGTTGCTAATGCATTAAGTAGAAATGCAAAACTGAATTTCACAACAACGATCAACAGTTACAAAATTGACTTGGAAGAATAGTTAGAAGATGGAATAGAATAAGATGAAAATGATAGAAAATTACAAGCAAAGGTAAGAGAAATTTTAATACAAATTCTAAGTACGGGGTATAACTTGAACGAGAAAGGATTATTATTGTATAAAGATAGACTATACATGCCTAATGTACCTAAGATTAAGCTATTAATTTTAAATGAAGTTCATAAAACTCCTTATTCAGGGCATCCAGGTTATCAGAAAACTATAACCATGCTAAGAAAGGATTATTCCTGGCCAAACATGAAAAATGAACCGGCAGAATACATTGCTAAGTGCTTTGAATGTCAGTAAGTAAATACTGAACATCAGCTTCCAGCTGGGATACTTCAGCCATTTCCTATTCCTAGTTGGAAATGGGAGATAATTAACCTTAATTTTATCATGAGACTACCTAGAAATCAAAACTTAAATGACTCAATAATGGAAGTTGTTGATAAATTGAGTAAAGAAGCCCATTTTATACCTGTAAAAACTACTTATAAAGCTGCAAATATTGCTGATATTTTCTTAAAACAAAATTTTTAGTTACATGGAATACCGAAGGTAATAATTTCAGACAGAGACCCGAAGTTTACGGGCAACTTTTGGAAGTCTTTGTTTAAAGGATTAAATATTACATTAAACTTCAATACCTCTTTCCATCCTCAAACAGATGGAGAAACTGAAAGAGTAACTCAGGTATTGGAGGATCTACTCAGGATGTATGTAAAGGAGCAGCGAGGTAAATGGGAAGGTTACTTACACTTGCTAGAATTTGCTTACAGTAATCATTATCAAGCTTCAGCTAGATATAGTCCTTTTGATATTCTGTATGGAAGGAAATGCAATACCCTCATCTCTTGGAGTAACCCAGTTGACAGGCTAGTATTAGGACCTAAATTATTAAAGGGGATGGAGTTAATTGTAAAACAGGTATAAGGTAACTTGAAAGTTGGGTAAGATCGACAGAAAATCCAAGAAGATCTTAAGCGAACTCCAAAGCAGTTCCAGGTAGGTGAACATGTTTTTATTAAGGTGAGACCTAAAAAGAGCTCTTTGAGGTTAGGTAGTTGTGCTAAGTTAGCACCCTAACTAAGTGGTCCTTTTGAAATATTGGCCAGGATAGGACAGGTAGTATATCAGTTAGCTTTATCACCAAATTTAAGAGTTCACAATGTTTTCATATTTTTCTATTAAAAAAATATGCACATGAGGCTACTCATGTTATTAACTGGAATGATGTGCAGGTGGAACACGAAGGAGATTTTCTGGTGGAACCGGATTGTATCCTCGGAAGGAGGGAGATCTCACTTTGGAATCACACCTGTAAAGTAT
>LPNX010893339.1:1130831-1202809 GCA_001517045.1 Pseudotsuga menziesii | reverse complement strand
AATATGGAATCCAAGTAAAATAAAACAAGTTCTCATCAAGGATTACATGTGAAGTGTTTGCCATCAAACACTAGTCAATTTTTATATCTGAAATAATTAACCTTATGACAAGACAAACTATATCAAAAGACAACGTTCTCACATATTTGCCTATGTCATATACATTTCCAAGTTTGGAAACATTTAAGATTTGGCCACCATTCCCCACCATTGAATGTTGCTAGCCTTTGGGTTGCTCCAAAAGTGTTTACACCATATGAGGTGCTTTCATGTGATGTGCAGTACATGGTGAAACCAAGCTCCTTAGTGGTATCTTAGGCCTTTTGGTTGATAACGTTTGGAGAACTTTCTATAGGTGGTTGTTGACTTTGGACTTGGTGCTAGGTGTGACATATTCTTTGTGGAGGTCGTTATCTTAACTGGCATTTGTATCTTCTACAAGGATTGTCAGTTGATAAGATGGTTGCATGCATGGGAGGTGGACCCGTATTGGAGGATGGGTGATAGACACTAGGAGGAAGGGCACATGACCCTAGGAGCATCAAGACCACATAGCATACCTCAAGAGGACAAACGCTTGATTTAAGAATCCCTAGGTCAAGGGAATTATACTTGGGGCTTGTTGTGGACCCATGACACATGTTGAGGAGTGTTGGAGCATTGGATGCCTATCTTTGAGAGCAAGGAGCCTTGTGATGAGGAGCACTTAACACTTGGATCCCATGCTTGGAGAGCACACCATTTGAGTTTGATCTCTTGGCATGTGTACTTCTTGGAGAGAGAGAGATTTGCTTGGAGACCTTATCTTGTGGATTAGATTAGGTTGCTTGTGGACTTAGTCCATATCTTCCATTGTTGGCTTCCCTCACCTGTTTTATATAAAGGGAGGAGAGAGACTTTAGTTGTAGAATGAGTGTTGAAAGAGGTCATTAGATCATTGTATCTTGGCGATGAACTTGTATCGAGTCTTTGTGCTTGTCTTACTACAATGGAGGAAGGAAATAGGGTTTATGAGAGGAAAATTTAGAGAAGACTAGAAATGCTAGCGTAGGAGTCCTTGTGTGAGAAGGGCATAGTTGGTAGCAAACAAACCCTAGAGGAGACTTGGAGAACTTGTGTGAGGCAAGCTTGGATAAAGAACAAGGGTGGACGTGTTGGTGCTGATGCTATCTTCTTGTTGAACCTTTTGAATGGGTAGGAGTAGTTTGGTGTAATTCCTTACTAGGCCATGATTGCTGGTTAGGGTTTTCTATTAATGGTGGATGACCTAGCTTAGGTTTGGATGCATTGGATAGTAGGACTATCTTGTAACTAGCTAGTGATAAGCTGTTGGTATGTACTTTAACTTGATTCTTATGCAAATATGAAGTGCATCTTGTTTTCCAAACTTTATATACTTGCATATCTAATTTTAATCAAATGTTCTCATGGTGATTGAGCAATTTCTAGTGATGGTTATCTATGCTGATTTAACATAACAATGAGCATATTTTGTTGAGAGATTTGACGAGTAAATATAAACTAAGAGAAAATATTTCTGGCTGTAACAAATCTGTTGTTTACAAGTTATTTTCAGATCTGTTATATGCTGGCGACTGTGCCCTTAGGGCTGGAAACATAGCTCCCTTTGAGTAAATTGTTCGGTGTTTATTTTCTCAGGATACCTTGTATATTTGGTTGGATATAAGTGAAATGTATACTGCTGGAATTTATATTTAAAAATTCAGCCCTGACGCTGAAAGTTCACAGGAATAGATTTGGCGAACCTCAAGATTGAGATGGTTTTTTGTAATTTACACAAAATTTCCCTTGTTTCCAAGGTTTATCACATTTTAACTGCATGTATCAAGATTCTGTCATTATTACTAAATATACTCAATCAAAAATCACAATTTGAATTAAACCTTGCATTTTTGTGAATTCATGGACCATAGCTTTCCTTGACAACATAATATTTCTAGCACTACAACAATAGAGAGTCTCACTTCAAGATTATCCATAAATAAGAGCGCATGTATATGCTTAAGATATAATGAACATATATGTACGATAAGCAAAAAAGGATTGTAGCAGCACATGTAATATAAAATTATAGCAGCACATGTAATTTTCCCCTGAATTATAGCATATCTGTTCAGTTGCAGGCTTGAGCTGTGTTTTGAAAACTAACAATTCTTTCTCTTTGGAAAAGGAAATAATTCTATTCTAATCATCCCTTCGCCCTAAACAAATTATATACCATTTCATCCATATTTTATCAGTTTGTCTATATACCATGTAAATAGCAGGAAAATGCCAAAAAAAAAAATCGCTCATTCCACTAACCTCCATTGAGCCATACAACCAAAGGCTTCAAATATGGATCTTTATCAGCTTCTACAAAGTAATAGAATAGAGCTCGGCCACTCTTTTCATCCACTGTGACATACCCAGAATATTGCTTGAAGGTCACAGCAGGTTGTCCGGGCAAATTGTTGATAATATCACTTTTCGGACCTGATAAGACATCAAATGTTCAAACAGTTGCATCAAATCCTCTCTAGCATTTTTGTAAAGCTGCAAGTGCAAGGTTGATCAGCTGTAGGTAATTTGCCAATAGGAGTCTCTAATTCAGTAAGAGATTCAGCTATTGCTTGTGGGTCTAGAGAAGGCATTCCTGTCATTTGATGTTCCTACTGCGAAAGCATACTTCAATTTTGAAGTTTAGTTGGCAAATGGTGAGTCCACAATAAAGCCTATTATCAAGAGGGAAATTGATATGGTGGTCAAGTTGTCTGCCGATGAAACTCATCTGGAGGGTTTGAAGTTTGTCTTGGGTTTTCTGGTTTCTGCACTGGGTTCGTAGATTCATGTAATTACTATGGAATAATTCATCCATGTACACAAGCTCTCATTGAGGAAAGAAGACAACATATGGTGAAGGTATTGAATCAAGCAGATCCATATTTCTAGCTAGAAATTAGTCCCATATTTGGAAATATTTTTTAGCACTTCTAAGCATGGTTTGAGTTAAATTTGGTTCCTATATCTGTAAGTTTTCAACATGAATCAATTAGATTAGGTGACAAGTCCATTCCAAGCATTTCTAGGCACATTCTAGACCTTAATCAACCTCAAAATATGTGTTATGGATATAATCTAGGAAATGGCCAGATTGAGCCTAATAAGGAGTCCCTGCAGCATAAGGATATGCTGCTGTATACAGATTGCCAAAAGGGTTGGCAGGAACTTGTGGCCCCATCATCTGTTGTTGTGCCATGAAAGCTTGTTGCTACTGAGCCATAGAAGCCATCTGTATAGCTGATGGTGGAGCAATCTTTTGAGAAGCATAAAAAGGGTCATGTCCTGGTCGCATCATTGGAGAAGCCTCAAAGGGATTTGGTGCCACTTGACCTGTATGGTAGCTAGATACCTGCCTTGTCATTGCATCTTCATATAAGCTATCTAATGTAAGCTTATGAAGGCCGCCAGCCTGCAACCAATAAAAAGCCATAATGAATTGATAACCTATACAATCAAATGCAGAATACAGCCAAATACTATATGTCAGGTTGATCTATATAGAAAGCTGGTATTACTAGTTTACTTTCTGCTTGCACACTAGAATTAGAGTTTGAAGTGGTGACAAGAGCTAGTTCCCAACCAGTGGCTCCATTTGGAATATCTCAAGCACTGTTTTAGGTTCCATTGGAAGAATTATCTGCAATTTAATACAGAATGAAAAATGTCAACAAAGACAACTATAAATACTAAATAGCAATAATCTGTGTGGTCAATATGCACCAATGATAAACATCTTACCCGTAGTAGGAACAATAGCAAGGGCCAGAGCATTCTTTTCTTCGAGTGAGGAAGGATCATGACTAATGTCATCAAATCCCTGCCATCAGACAAGCATTCAAAAAGGTCATTTCACAGTTGGTTAAGCACTGCTTAGAGCTTCCAATTATTTCACAAACCACAATATTCACATTTGACAGAAACCACAAGAATCAACATCTTGCCAAGTCAAATCCTACAGTCAATGTTGTATTCCTGTATCATGTATACAATTTTCCAATATAATGAGAGTAATAATACGAATCTTTACCAAAAGATCAGTTGTCACAGTTGGCACAGATTGTACAGGTGCAGGACTTTCCTTGACTGGTTCGGGAGGTGAGGCAGTACATCATCCTGGGGATCTGATTTTTTCTTGTACTCCAGAGCTAAAACCTTTGGAACAGACTCAGTTTTCTGTTCAAGAAACAACAAATATTAATTAATATTTTTTTAGAACATAAATAATTATTAGAAAGTTAAATGGAACTTTGGAAATAACAAACAAAATGCAATTTGGGTGTCCTAAAAAAACTATATACTCTCTTAGGATAGATGTTCATACCAACTCTCTACGGACTGATGATGATCTTGGGGCATCTTTAACATACTCTTCCATTGCAGAAACGAATGATGCTGGTGGTTGTTCATCCAGTAATTTGATTCACAAGAACAAAATGTAAGTATAACACAGAACCATGCACATCTGTAATGTCCAGCAACATACCATTACACTAAAAAGTTTCACTCAATATGAAATTATCTGTACCTGTTCAAGAGTAGGAAATTTAAATCCACGTCCAAGGTCAATACTTTTGCAAACTTCATAGAACTCCGATAATTTTTCTGCCTACCATGCTAGGGGAACAAATAATTGCTAACATGTAAGGGTAATCATTGACCCAAATAAATTTTGTTGTAATGCTAATAAGTCATGAAAGTTAGTAAGCATTTACATAATGGACGGTAGGAAGCCGGGGTTTATAGTGGCAAACCCTCATAGGGATAAAAACCTACTACAATAATCTCTCTTGCATTCATCAAATGGAGCCACCCTATATGCTCTTTGTTGCTGGATATCATGCAACTGATTGATTATCACTCCCATATGGTAGATATTAACTTGCCCATGCTCAATTTTAGATACCCCAAATGAAAAATCACGATTCGGCTGGTGATGGAGCATTGATTCTCAGTTTTTTAGTAAAAGAAGGGCACAAAATTCGTCAAGGAATTCCAGAGGTTGACGAAATCGTAACTATTTTCAGATATAGCGTTTATCCTCTCAAGAACAGAACATTAGGTTGAAGTGTCTCAGGGAAAGCAAAAGCATATTGATTAACACCACTGGACATACTGTTGCCTTTAAAACACAGAACCCATCCATCTGAAAAATGAGAAGGAAAGTTGAAGAATTCAGGCATTCCCATAGCAATAACTCTGCCTCTAATCAAAGACATGAATCTATGGATTCCATCCTTCGCAAGCTTGGGTGGTATGCCCATACCAATCAAAGGTCAAAAATCAATATTTTGTGCCATGTACATTCTCATGAAATCTAATGTATTTTCCAGTGCATTGAGCCTCTTCTACATTGCATTCAACATCAAGTTGGTATGCTGTAATTGCCCTTGTAGACCATTGATTTGCTACTGCATTGTCTGCATGACATTTCAAGTCTGCACGGCTCAAAAGTGGATCCAGGCCTGCAATTTCTTGATCGCTTTTCTCAGTTGAAACTGCAAAGAGTAACCGCAAATGGAATGATAAGGAGAGTGAAAACCATAGATTGTGAAGCCCACAATATTCATCAATTCTAACAATAATATTTCCAATGCATTGAACAATATGAGAAAGGCAAACAACTCAGCAACTTCCATTTTCTTGTCATCTCTGATCCTTCCAACTTCAACGCTAGTTTTTGAATTTAATTCCTTTGGATATGCTGATGAGTTTTCTTGAAATAAGCCCAGGACCCTTGGACAAAAGAACATACATCTGTTTATTAATGTATCTGGAAAGGGGATAATTAGTGGCTTGCTGTCTAAGTCATCTCTCCCTCTACAGACAGGGTAGTACCTAAGATTTGATGCCTGCACATTGATTAATGAAGTTAAGTGGGAAGGCTTACCTGTGAGTAAGGGTTAACTCACAGTGCTGAACAGACGAAAGTATGAAGTATTTATTTTATTTTTATTTTTTTAACCTTGTTAATGTTAAAAATAGTCTAATCATAGATTCTAAAAGGAAAATGAGAGACATATAGTCTCTGCCATAAGCAAGGACTAAAAATAGAAGAAATTGGATCATCCATGGGGTATAAGAAGAAAATGGATGATGGCTTGAATTTTCTCTCGTCCTCACCCAATGCCAATGATTGTTGAATGTTTACTCTGACAATTATTAAGCATTGTAGTAGGGGTATTGCTATAGGTTTCTAATTGAACCACTAAGCCAAATGCTTACCTTATTCCTAGGTATAATTAATGAACTTTGAGAAATAAGACCAACTTGGACTGCCTGGTATAAAAAAAATTAGCCTTTATGACAAACTTTAAATGGACTTATGACAAGCAACGAATATTTTTTTAAAAATTAGAAAAGAATAAAATAATCCATTGTAGTGAAAGCAACAAAAACTTTAAATGGACTTATGACAAGCAATGAATATTCATTGTAGTGAAAGTCACGCTTTTGAATATAATCCAAGTGTTTAAACTGTAATAATTTATAACTTATTTCCATCAAAGTTTAATGGACATTTTTATTTTCATACTTTTTACCAGTACAAGGTTATCTGATATGTTTTTCGATGCTTAAAGTTTATAAGGTGTACCCATTTTTCTTATATCCCATCTTGTTTTATGGCTGATATTGCAGGAAAAATTGGCTACAGATCTTCTGGAAGGATTCTATAACATCTGTGCATAGCATTTCCCATCAGATATGGGCCGGAAAGGGAAAGGGTTGTATATAAATCCCAAGAAGTTTGGCCAGAATCGTCCACCTTGCACAGTAGAAATGGTATCATTTCTGTCTTGCTTGGCAATCAATCAAAATAATGATGACAAGTGTGTCAAGGAGAAGAACCTTTTGATGGCGTGTGTGGATGCACAGGTATGGATTTTTTGTATTTTTTAATTTTCTGAAGTCATAATTTCTGTATTTACTACCTATTTTAGAGCTAGGGTTCATTTCCTATTACATACATGTAACAGAGTGGTAAGAAGAAGAAGCCTCGGGGTACCATCAACTACCACCTACAAAGACTGAGCAAAGGAAAGAACTCGTGAAATATCACCAGAAGAAGAGAATATACCTAACCAATACCTCCTTCCCACACTGGGCACATGAACACTTTCCATTCATCTCTTCCTTACATAAAAGGAATGAATATATATCCTTAATTCTAATTCCTTTCATCGGCCTATTCGGACCTTTCCAAACTTGCTTAGAACCCTTGTTTGGACAATCCCGGAGAAGTCCATCTTCAAAGGCCTTCAATACATACAGAGGAACATGAAATTATCCCAACCAGTATTTGTTTCCACTGCCTTCACTCTCTTCAATTTTTCTACCATGTTTGACAGCACAGATCGGAATGTCTTTCTAGTTTCCAAAGTCCAACAAATACTTAGCCTCACCACCTTCATATATTTTCCCACAAACGGTGGCATTCCTGAAAGAAATGCCCTCTTTGTCCACAGCCTTACCATCATGACAATCTTCTGGATATACAAGATCCTTCCATTTAATATAAGCATCAAGATACCTAACCTGCAAACGTGTCCAGTGTGTAAAAAAATAAACTAATTTCAGATCTTAAATGGTTTAAGCAGTTTGCATGTACATTTCATAATTCTTGAAAGCAACTAAATAACACCAAAAAACAGACAGACCTGAACTGCAAGCTATGACACACTCCTAGCCCTTTCAACAGCTTCTCGCCAAGTATACTGCCTACTTCTTCTAGGGAAATCACAGCCTTCTACATAAAGAATTCCAGATATTTTCCTTGTTCCACCTGGATTGACACAAATTGTGGCAACATTAGACTCTTAGTGAGATAAGATAATATTATTAATGCCAAATAGAATGTATTAGTCAATGTACAGAGAAGCACACACCTTGGTGTCCAGCTCGCTTTGCTATTGCATATGGTAATTGAAGTACCTGGGTGGAGAGCCATCCACCTTTACACCAATAAAAATTCCTAAAAACTCTGGCATCAATTGGAGCAGTCATTGCTATGAGGGTACTTTTTTTTTTTTTTCTGAAGTTGCTTTCCATTACCTCCCCGTTTTGCAGTTGTGACATCAACACTTGTGCCTGTATGAGCAGCAGAAAATTGAGGGGACCAATCATCTACATGTTTAGTCCAACCTGCTGCTAGCGCAATGAGCCAAATGTTTTTCTCAAGCTGCAAAAAAAAAGTCAAAAACCCAGGATGTTCATACTCTTTCTTTACATTGACAATTACAGGGCAATCTAACAACACAGTTCCCACATTCAAACAAAATGCTTAGAAATAAAACATAATATGCAAAAATCCCACAGTGAGCCGAATCATGCCCAATCCATCCACTCTGAATCCACACCGCCCCCAACAAAACCCCACATCCAGCATGAAGCCAAAACCCTTCATAAAACAACACACCCACTACACACAATGCCAGCATTGCCATCATCCATAAACCTATCAAAAAATAAACTAACAGAGGCCCCAACTCTTGGCCTTTTCTATTTATCCCCCCTCTAACGGAAACTCTCCTGAATCAATATAAAATCCTTGAAGTCATCTCATCTGCTGCTGGATAGGTGGGAGAGCATAGGCGAAGCCGCATTTCAACAACCAAGATCTTTAGGCGGGGTGGAGGCGATCTTAAGACTGTGCGTACCGAACCCAGAGAATCGAAGTGGAGACTCTGCCTTTGAATCTCCCGATACTGAATTCGTTCTTGCTTGGGGTGGGGCGGGGGCATTCGAGGCGACGAGATCTGTTGAATGAATTGGGTGAGCAAAGCCCTTCTCCTTGTGTTGGTTGATATCGTGGGATTCAAGATGGGTCTGAAACGACTGGTGGTTGAATTAATCGAAGGAATCGGGTCCCAAAGGAGTTTGCAGGAGTTGTTATTTCGTGGAAAAGGTGCAAGAGCTTCACTCTTAAAAGAAAACGGTCTTGGCCATCGCTATATCGACGCCTTGACCGTTGTAAATAGTCAACAAAAGACAGCCGTTGCTATAGAGACGGTCAAGCGTGGATACAGCGACGAAAGTCGGGGCTTCCTTAAAAAAAATTGTAAAAATGCATAATTTACCCTTGATTTTTCCACGAAAGTAAAAAAACGTGGAAAACTAACGTGGAAAAATTTGCCTGTATGTACTAGTGATACCACTGGCAACAATCCAAATCGTTTACTGGCAACAATCCAAATCGTTCACTGGCAATATAAATGTGTGCAGACTTGACAAAGGGGGCCCTCCAATGCCTCGTTTACACAGAGAGAGAGAGAATCACAGAGCTTAAACTTCAATTATATTCACCATAATAAATCAATCATACACAGTAATCAAACAACGCTATGCGTTTTCTATCCAATCGTGATGAGTTTCTCCTCCATCTTATCAAATACTTATATAAAACTAGAAATGCTATTAATCTGGAAGCTAATAATGACATACAGTCCTCGAGATCCTCTATTAGATCCATGAAAATGAACAAAATCAGAACTGCCCTGCTTATGTACTAAGTGGTAAGACAGGTGGTCGTCTTTGACCGGCATTGACTCGACACCTGTGAGAACCACATCATCTATTCGTTGGAAGTTTAACCATCCTTGGACATTGAGGATATTTTCCCCATCTTTCAGTTCACGCCTAGCTGGCCTGCAAGTATCCAACCTAGGAGACATTACGGGAAGTTAGCACGTCCTATAATTCTGAATAAAAACCTTAGTTTAAATGCCTTAAAAATCTCATAATTCAATTTGTTAAAAAGCAACAACATTTATACCTTTGACCAAATCTTGTGGGTGAAATTAAGGCTTTATAAATCAGTATGAAGGTTTATGGAGGGAATTGGAAGATATCTAGATGACAAAAAGAGGTCAAAATGGTGCCCAACAGTTCCCAATGAGGAAAATCATCCTTGTATGTTTTCCACCATTTTTCGAGAGTCCCTCTAAGTTTTGTGTCTAATACATCCATACGATATTCTTCTTCCACTAATAATTCCATCTCCTGTAGGAATGTATCCAAGCCGTTGGTCCCATTATATGTTGGTGAATTATTTGGTTCTATCTTAATTTAATGGATGATTTCACCATTGCACATTTCCAGGAGGATAGATCATGATGTCCATTTTTACAATTTTCCCATGCTTCTTCATAATCTGTCAAAGGAGTGAATACTTCTCTATCTTACCAAGCCCTTTGCAAGTAGGTTCACATAGTCATCCCTATTTCCTACTGTTAGAGAGTAGATGTTGTCTAAAAAATCATGTTCCATGGTTTCATGGATTGGTTCTATGTATATCATACCATGATGGGGATCTAGTGGTTTCATTACCTTTATGCCATTAGCCTTAAAGGTCATTGATCTATTTTTCAAATCAAATATACAATAATTTTAATAGGACCATTCAATTTCAAGTAATATTGTATAGGGATTCCTCTTTCCCATGATCTTAATTAATTAAAAAAAATTGGTGGTTTTGATAGCCCCTAAGTCCACTTCAACATTCTCTAGACAACCAATAGTGAAAATACGATATTTATTTTCCAAGAACAACTAAATGGGAGAATAGAAAAGAGTTAGGAGACCCATTGCTTCCCATGACTTCTTCGACAAGATGTTCACATTGGAGCCAAAGTCCATCCATCATATTCTTAATATTACATATATGCACTTGTGCATTCAAATGAAATTTTTAGCCAGTCCTCTTCATTCTCCTTTGTCTCACCAACTACAAGTTTCTTTCTGGCAATAGGTCACAAATTTCCCCATCGATTTCTACAAAATCATATAGGTTGTGAATAATTCCACATAACTTGTGAGTGGAGTTCTAATCTTCCAAAATATCGTTTCGTAATTGAATACATAATGAAATAGATTCCTTTGATTTATCATTACTTGGCCCTTGACCCTCATTTCTTATATCATATGCAATGAACTGGTGGGATGGTCTTGTACGCTCTCAGGCTGGCAGAGTTTGTATTCAACCAAACATATCCATGGCTTTCCAGTAGATCTCCTTCCGTGGGACTAGATTTTTTTAGTATTCTTTTGTGTTTCCTTTTTAATGACCAGATAGTTTCGTTGTTGTTAGTATGATTTGGATATTCACCTGCACAAGTGAAAACAAATCCTGTTGCAATAAGGTCTTCTCAAGTTTCACAATTTGTAAAATTGACCGATCTTCTTGTGAAATCTTCTCATTTAGCAATGAGATCAATGAATTCCTCCATAGTGTGAGGGTTAGTGCGCCAATATGTACACTATGTTATTTTCAACAGAGAACAGTCACAAGCCAGATGGATAACTTCATTATTGTTGTAGCATCGTAGTGGTCTTGTATGACCTCCTCTTCTTTCGGCTCCAAAACCTCTTCCATGCCCCCCTCCTGTCCCTAGGGGTTGATCAACTAATCAAAATAAAGATCGATCTAAAATCTCCATAGGGCATCCAAGGATCCGCATTTCTCAGTGTTTTGTATATAGATCAACAGAATCATAGTGTATCGTGTTTGAGATCGAAGAGTACTTCTATAGGATTGGAAAAGTCGTGGAAAATGACCAAATGATTTTCATATCTCATAGAAATCAATTGGAGAAGCACTTGGTGTCCTTAGATATGATGGTCAACTTCCTAAGTGAAATGGATTTGTTGCAACAACCTGCACAACTATCACGATTGGTCCTAAATTGAATTGTCCACCTAGAATAATTTGTCCCCCTCTTGGCCATGAACATTCTGAAGCATTATATCCTTCTATCGTGCAAGTTGTACACCATACCCACGATCGAGTTGCTCTTGGTACATTCATATCTTAGAGTTTCTCATTCATTTCTTCTAGATTAATGCACCTGTGCCACTCACCAGAAGAGGATGAATTTCCAACTCCCATATATTCTGGATAGTTTTTCATTGCCTTAATGGTCATCACCTACTCTAATGTAGTTCTAAGTGAGTCTATTACTTGTTGTAATATAGGTATCCTCATCAAATATTGAGTAAACCACTCTTTATTAAGGGATTCATGGAATAAATATTTTAACTTAGTTAGCACATTTCTAAACCGTCATGCATACAACCATGATGATTCTCTGTGCATTTATCTGATTTTCATTAATTCAACAACACATTGTTATTCAAATTTTGGTTGTGAAAACTCATCCAAAAATAGTTGTTTTGTATCTACCAAAGCAAGAGACAACATATATGTACCCCATATTTCAATCATCCTCTTGTACTACTGTAAATACCTTTCTAGGGGGTCATCTAAAATTATACCAATTTGGACGTCATTAAGGTCGCTCTAGTGTTCCATATTACTTCATAGAGAAACCAATGTTGATTTGTGTCATCTTCTCTGCCATTCCCTCAAAATTATGCAAATTTTAGGGGCATCCCTTCTAGTGCTCCCGCCATCACTATAGTTAGGATTCCTACCAATACAAACCCATATGGTCTTGGTTACACTATAAAGTTTTTACTATTCTGCAGAAAAATACTGCTACTTCCTCCTATTAAAGAAATGCCTTGAGAACTGTTGGTTCTACTATTCCTTTGACTATGTCAGGGTAATTGTAAAACAAAATTTTGATATTGTGGTACCAAATTTTGCAAGTGCACCCGGGGGTCAGTTAGGGGAGTGCTAGTTTCTCTGCTTTTGGTTCCTACTTATGGGACAATTGGGGGTTCACTTTCTGGAGCACTTCCATTTTCCACAGAACTTAATAATTCAAAATGATCCTCATTTGCGTTCAGGGATGCTTTTGGTGACTGATATGGCACTTCATTACACTTCATATGGTCTTTGTTATTGTTCCCTCTGCTCAAGTTTTTTTCCCATATTCCTCTTACTAGGATACCTGGAATCTCCATCCCATTCTCTCTTAATTTGATGCTAGTCATATCTCTCTGCTTGATTTTACACATATCCTTTTCAATTTATTCACTATTTTCTCCATTCCTTATGTCCTCTTCCATTTGTGTGCTTCTTCTTCATGCTTCTCTTAGCTGGTCATTCCACCATTTTTCTCATATTTTTACTCTTTGCTCTGCTTTCATATCCTTAGCTTCAACACTTTCAACCTCCTCCATTGATGATATATCTAGCTTTCATAAAGTAGAAAAATCACCCTTACTTTCCCTTTGGGTGTGAAGGGTTTACTCCTCCATTCTAATCCAGTTTACATGCAGAAACCCAATTTCAACTAACTAGGTTTCAATCCATAATGGGGCTTCTTTCAATATTCTTCCTCCAGCTCCTCCCTAAATTCGTCCTTGGGTTTCAATGTTGATTGGTTGTTTTCGACTCAAAATTTAATAATATAGATATTCAGAGTGCTCTCTACCCAAAAATCAATGCTCTGGTCTAAGGTGAATCTAGTTGGTTTAACCTAATCAAATCCATTAGACTCCACTCAACAATATTTTTATGTATGATGTGGTGCTCAATTACTTTCGCAAGTAGTTTCATCCACTCTGCTAGGTTCAACAAAAGTTAAACCCATATAATTTTGTACTGATCTAGAGGTGGAACTTTGTAGAAAAGATATTTCCCAAACTTCGCTACTTCCCACCCTCATAGTTTAGCCTCCTGGGTTTCAGAATCGTCAAGGTTCTTCTCCCACCAGAACTAGATGTAAATTGTCATCACAAAATCATCCATATAATTAATAGTGTCCCATTAAGAAACAGGTCCTAGACACAAAACCATTTGTTGGCACAAAATTGAGACACGGGTTCTTGTGCATGGGCCAACAAAACGGTGTCGTTGTAGTTTAATGTGTTGGTATTTTCATTCCCCTTAAATGGAAAGGTCTCAACTGAATAATAGCCAAGACCAACATAAGATAGGGATTGGTTATTTATATGGTGATTGAGGATTTACAATCATACAAGAATTTCATAAGCATACCACAACAACACTTACTCATATACATTATTCATTCAGATATATCAAGCCAATAAAGAGAAATAAACACAACTGAGACAATAATAACAAAGAAAATTAAGGGGCACAATAATCCTTTCATTATAGAAAGTACTATTTCATTACGACGTCTTACATCATGGCTCTAATTCTTTACAGTCATTAAAGAATTACCTGTCACGAGATATGCCCTTATATAAGTCAAACTCAAAACCCAAATATATAACTCCCGCTACAAATATAGCTATCTTTGTCTTTGATTGGCTCTGATATTTTGATATTTGAATTCTCTCTTGCTTTGACCTCTCTCTACAGACACACCTCTATCTTCCACTTATACTCTACTTCCTTTTATTCTCATGGAATGGGTCCAAAATTGGTTCAAAATTTGTTGTGGACGTTACCTTTTTTCAACAAAGTTTTCTTCCTTTATGCACTTCCTTCCTTGGTCTTCTCTCCTTTTTCCTTTTCTGATCTTCTTCAATAACAAAGGAGCCAACACCCCACATCCTCAACTAGCTAGGGAAGTCAATCCATTCCAAGGGGATCACCACTATCAACATGAAGAGCTTCAATCTCTACAAATTGAATAACATGGGAGGGATGTAATTTACCGAAGGAATGCAATTTATCAACTTCATCCCTCCAAAGAATCTTAATGTATTCTAACTAAGAAAAATAAATATCACCTTGAACATGATGCACTACTTCCAACTTTGAACCTATCGATTCAAAGACTATGATATGGATAGAGATAACCCCTATTATAAAACTAGACTACTTAGCAATGTTTAAGGGAGGAATCATCGAAATGTAATCCCTTGTGCTCCTTGGGATTTCAATGGAGCTATTGGAACTCTAGACTCTTGAACAAAACCACCTGAAGATTCCTTGGATTCCTGAAAATATTTTACTGTGATTCGAACACCAAATTTTTTTTGGATGTTTTTATTGCATTATACAAGGATATGGCCATATGTATGATAGTGGGGATAGTAAAAAGGAACACTAATTTATTCCAAACACTGAGTGAAAAATATATCTCCAAATATTAAGTCCAAAAACTCATATAAACCCTTACTGTTATCTAATTCCACAAAATACAGGATACTGACTGTGCATATCCCATCAAGTAACTTTAATTTGCAATGATAAAATTTCCCAATAATTCTTCTATAAACTTGATTCCTTCCTCATTCCTTAAGGTTAGGTAACCGTTACTAATACCAACATCTTAGTAGCAAACTCATCTCCATAATCAAACAAAGGATGCCATTCTTTGAGTGAGTGGAAACTTTTCTCCAGTAACCACATTTGTTGGAGAATAGTATGAGAACATTCACAAGATTTGAAAATAAATCCCCACCACCCATGATGAATACTATTAAATATTGTCCCATAACCAATAACATGATCCCAATGATTTGTAGACCAATCCAGCATGGTTGATGGAAACCCTTCACCCACATATTATCTCGACAAGCATGTTCCTGTCAAATTCTTGAATCTGCAATATTACAGACAAATCCTTTCCAACTACCAAGGAAATGCAACCCCTATTTACTTAAAAATTATTCTTTTGACCTTTCATTTTCTATGACCTAATACACATTCAACACACACATAATCCTTGTCTTATAACCTAGTGCTAATAAAACTCGCTCCAAGACCAATGGAAACAATATCAAGACCTTCGCTTAAGGATTTACTCTCACTCTCACATTACCCATTTGTAATGTCCCTCCCAAGTGACCATGATGATTTATGTACTAAACCCATAGTGTTTCTAGCCTAGGAGGGGTATTTTGTAAATAAATAAACATTAATGTGCAAACTATATTAGGATGCAAGTTCTAAATTTATTAATAATTATGATGTTTTAATGAATTTTATGATTAAGTTAGGACTAGGTGACAAGGATGGCGCATGGGTCGAAGTGGACCATGAGTTGGAATTCATAAATGGAAACACTCAAGCAAATCAAAAAAAATTCCAAAAGAAATAAATCCAAAAAGATTGATCCTGCCAATTCAGTTAGAAGAGAAAAGCTAGGACAAAGGCGACAACTGCAGAAAAGCTGCGAGGGTTAAAAAGTAGTAAAATTTTGGAGACGCGGTTTCTAAAATATAAAAAGGGCAAGTCATTCAAAAAGGCAGGAGGGTGCAGTTTCCAAAAAGATGAAAAGCTAGGTAAGAGAAAAAGCAAGCAAGTGGGAAAGTTTCTCCATTCATACATGAGGGAACATTGGTCAAGGTGGATTCGATATGAAGGTAATTTGAATTTATAGGAAGGAGAGTGCACCCCTCTTCCATTTTTTGGTCATTCTGAATTTGGAGTTTGAGAGTTTGCTCTCAGTGGTTGAGTGATGTGCCTCAACTAGAGCTTTGGGTGGTGTGCCCCTTAGCCAGTGAATCTTTTGTTTTGGTCACTCATGTCAGTGGATTCATTGAAGAATATTTTTTTCATTTCTTAATGTCTCCTTAAGCTAATTATTATATCATCCATAAGATCTTGGATGCCTCCTATCAGTGATATTCACTCTTCTTCCTTCCTTCTCTCCATGCTATGATATTTTGAATATTTTTGAAGAAATGTAATGGGAATTTAGAACAAAATATTTTATAGTTCATGTAATAATTTCTAGTATACTGTTTAATATCAGTTTCAGATCACTTTTATATCATTCACAGAGTTTGGGAGGTTAAGGGTTTGATTCTCCTTGGTTTCTTATCTCTAGAGCCATACTATTGGGATTTCGACTATGAGAGGATGAATATAAGCTTATAGTGAAATGTATTTAGAATCTCATATATTTTTTATGATATAATTTAATGTCTATGGAAATTACACAACATTCTGAACTTGTTAACTTAAGTTTCATAAAGACCTTTCATACTCTGTCTAGATTTCTATGAAGAAATGACTAGTTTTCCAGTTCGAATCAATTAGTCTATATAAACATGTATATTATATTTATTTTCTATTATGAACATTAATTAACATGATAATGAATATATCTCATGTTTAAAACACAATTTTAGTTCCCCTTTTTATGTGTTTGGAAATCACAGAAATCTAGCTTGTTGCCTAGTCCTAGTGACTAGTTTTGTTATTGTGACGCTTAGCTTTATTTGTGACCGTTAATACCTATTATAAACCTACAAAATTTTATGTCATAATCCTAAAAATATTTATATAACCCTAATAAGTCTCTCTTAACCAATGGTTTCTTGGAATTGCTTGTTAAGATTTTAGTTTGCACCAGTTGGGGATCCCAAAATCCCGGTAGTAGAATTCAGCCTAGATGGTTCTCGAAATATAAAAGGGCCCAACATATAGGTGATTATGAATCTAAAAATATTTTCTCCTACCTTTTCTTTTGGTTTCACCTACAAATTTCAATTTATTCCCTCTGCAGCTTGATAAAATTGCCCACCTGCCAACTAGTTATCTGAAGTTGATTGCATAGAGTTAGTGAGCTTGATTTTCTGCCTAAGGTTCATTACAGTGGTATCAAAGCATGGTCATGTGAAACTAATCTTAAGTTACCTTGATGAGTCCCAAAATATATCCCAATCCAAGACATAAAAATCCTGAATATCTTTTCATTGTTGGAGAAGAGGAGGTCAGCTCCATCCAAGGGAATCTTCGAGGAGTGGAAGGAAGTATGGATGATAGAGGCATAAGTAGAAAGAAAAGGCTGAATCATTTTCATATAACATGATGAAAATTATAGATAAATTCACTCAATTAAAAACACAAACTAGATACATTCTTTCTAGGTTGGTGGAAAAGAAAGAAGGGGAAGTCAGTAGTAGTGATTCCCACAAAGAAGAGAAGAAGGTATTCAAGGAGAAAATATTCATGAAGACTGGAACCCATAATAGGCCACTTGAATCCAAAGAGATTCCAAGATATAATATGCCAAATTTTATGGAGCATAGGGTGGAGGAAGTTGAAGTACCCTTTGAAGGAGTCACACCTATAGAAGTTCAGCTCATTGAATACATGGCTTTCAATGAAGAATTTAAAAGACATTTTAACTTTAGAGATTATTGTGACTATCAAGAGAGATTAAAATATAGAGCAGGTAACATAATTCCTACTCAAATTTTCAGTTGCAGAGAACCATAGGTAAAATATTCCTTCTTTACTTTGATGGATCTGCAAAATGCATTGCTAATTCATGGGTGCAGAAACTTGACACTTATTTTCAGCTGAATATTATGGTGGAGAGAGATTCTATTAGGATGGCCACACTGCACTTCGAAGGAGATGAAAGTGATTGGTGGTTTCATGGGTTGAGAACACTGGGACATGATACTATGACCACCTATGAAGAATTCATCATAAGATTGGTGAAAAAAATTGATATAATAAATATGGATATGTCATTCAAGGATCTTGCTCAATTAAAGCAGCTAGGAACACTAGAGGCTTACATTTCAGAGTTTCAAAAGGTGGTTGTCATGGTGAATGATGTGTTATAATCTGACTTAGTTATTTTGTTTACATAAGGACTAAAAGATCCACTTAAAGTTCTAGTTAAAGCTCATCAACCCTCTACGTTGGAAGATTCCATGGACAAGACTCGAGATCTTTCAGATGGCATCCCAAAAACCAGAATCCCACCAAAGAGTAATTTTCTCTCAATATTCAAGGATAAGAGACCTTTCCAAAAATTTCCCACTGGAATTTCAAGAGTGATAAATTCTCTAAATATTGGTATGAATTAATGAGAAAGAAGTTGTGATTTTCATGCCAAAATCCATGGGTTCTAGGCCACAAATGTGCTACGGGAAAAGCATAGTATATTGATTTTTTTTCTAAAAGTGAAGATGAAGGAAAGGATGTTGACCAACTAATATAACTAGAAAAAAATCTTGAATCAACTGAATAGGAGGGGTAACCATAACCAAATAAAGTAAAAATTGTTCTTATGTCTGGAGCATCTAGATTTCATACCTTCTAGATCAAAGGAGTAGTCTAAGGGTAGAAAGAGTTTGTTTTGGTGGATGGAGGAGTTACCCATAATTTCATTGACACCAAAATGGTGGAGAAAATAAATTGACCACAATCATAACCCCTGGAAATCACTCCATGGACTGCACAAAATGGATTCTCAAGCTGCAAGTGACCATTAGGGACTATACAATTACTAACACTTTATATGTGGCAAATTTGGTTGAAACCAATGTAGTGTTGAGATTCCAATGATTATTTTCCATTTATGAAAATTATGTGAACTACCAAGTTTTGGAAATGAAGTTTAAATATTCTAATGGGAAACAACTTGTTTTGACAGGTATGAACACTTACCCAAAGCAGTTGGTCTCTTCCCATAGCATGAGATTTGATCCAGGTTGTGCTCAGGTGAATGTCGGGGACAACAGTCAACTGAATGAATCAAGCTCTGTTGTGGTGGAAGCATATAAAGAGATACATCAAATAAGGAAACACACTAGGTCGACAAGAAATATACACACAAACAATATGCAAGAATTCAAACCAATTTATTACTTCTGCTCCATGAAAGATGGAGGAATCAGATGATGATCATAAAGATGTCTATATTACATAAGGTACATGCTTATATAGAGGATGTTGAGACATTTGGGTGACTACCTTCTACGTTCAGTTATAGAAGTTATAATGGTAAGAAGTTCAACTGTCACAGAGCATGTTGGTATGCTGTCGACTGTGAACTTGTTGGCTGAGCATGTTGAGGCAAACCTGTCAAGGAGAACCTATCAGTTGTCGGTTGTCAAGGAAAATCTATTGAAGGAGAACCTATTGGCTGCTAGTTGGATCAAGATCTATCTTAAAACATGAATAAATAGAGTGGGTTGTTGAATGTTTCATTAATACCCAAGGATCATCCATAGAGATTTCTCAGCATCTTGAGGATGTCAAGATCCTGTTAAAAAAGTATGAGAAATGTTTTGGAGATATTCCTCTGGGGAGGCCACCTGACAGAGGGGTTGATCATGTGATATAATTGGAGGTAGTGACACTTACTATCATTATTCGACCTTACAAGAAACCCAAAAGGATAAAAGATGAAATTGAAAGGACCATAAAGGAGTTGTTGTAATTGGGGCTGATTATAACCAGTACCAGTCCTTTTGCTTCATTAGTGGTGTTTGTAAAGAAGAAATATGGAACCTTGAGGATGTGACTAGACTGTAGAGATATGAATAAAAGAACCATTAAGAACCATTACCCCATCCCAAGGATTGATGAGTTAATGGATGAGCTACATCGGGCCAAATCTTTCTCCAAGATTGATCTTCATTCTGGATATCATCAAATCTAGATGAGAGAAGAAGACATACAAAAAACAACCTTACGTTGTCATGATGGACATTTTGAATTCCTAGTCATGCCCTTTGGCTTGACTAATGCACCTGTAACATTTCATTCTTGCATGAACATGGTATTCAAGGAGAATATATGTAAGTACGCGTTGGTATTTTTTGTTGATATTTTAGTATATAGTAAAAATTGGAAAGAACATCTGCAACATTTGGGAGTTGTACTAACCATTCTTGAAAATCATCCCTTGTAAGCAAAGATGTCCAAATGTGAGTCTGGGATGAATGAGTTGATGTATCTTTTCCATGTGATTAGGGAAGAGGGGGTGAATGTCCACATGGAAAAGATCCAAGCCATCACTGATTGTCTAAGCCCCAAGAATGTCACATAATTGAGAGGATTCCTTGGAATCTGCACTTACTATCGAAAGTTTGTCAAGGAATTTTCTCAAATAGAAACACCCTTAACTGACCTCACCAAAAAGGAAGCTTTATGTTGGTCAGAGGAAGATGAAAATGTTTTTGAGAAGATGAAGAAATTCATGAGAAGCTATCCAATCCTAGCCAGGGATGATTTTAAGGAACCATACTTATTTAAAAGTGTATAAATGTTGATGAATATTACCGATTCTTAAAACACCAACTATAAAATGATTGGCAATATTTTTCAAAAAATATTTTAATTTCCAAGGATTTTATATTGTTTATATAATAATTTGGCGATTTTCAGGGTGAAATTTTTTACCCCATCGAAATTAGGCGAAACAGGGCTTCAAAAAATGAAAAATGGTGAATCTTTTTTGGGAGAAAAACATGAAAAATAGCCCACTGGGCTAAAATTCGCCCCTAAAATTATCCTTGGTCCTAGCTCTACCATATTTCACTCAACATTTTGTTCTTGAGTGTGATGCCTCTAGGAAGGTATTGGAGCAATACTAATACAAAATAGGCACCCAATTCCCTTTGAGAGAAGAAGTTTACAGCCCCATGAAAGACATCATTCCATATATGACAAATATATGTTGGCCATGATGCATGCCTTGTCCAAATTCCGATAGTATCTAGTGGGTAACAAATTTGTGGTCAAAACTGATCACAATGGGTTGAGACATTTCTTGACCCAAAAAGAGATTAACGACAAGAAGCAGAAATGGGTAAGTAAATTTCAAGCTTATGATATTGATATAGAATACAATAAGGGAAAGATGAATGTAGTAGCATATGCTCTATCAAGAAAACCAACAATTACTACTATGGAGGTCCCTAAGGGTTGGAAAGAGCATTTATTTTGAGAATACTCCATAAATCAATTTGCTTGTGAACTTGTCAATGGAGCAATTGTAGATGACATGTACAGAATAATGGATGGGATAATCTACTATATGGATAGGATATACTTGGTACCAAGATGAGAATTAAGAAAGAATATTTTGGAAGGTTCCCATGATTCACCACTAGCAGGGCATCCTGGTTTTCAGAAAACTTACCAAAAGATCAAAGAGATATTTTTTGAGAAAGGATTCAAAGCTGATGTGCTAAGATATGTGAGAGAATGTAACATATTCCATCAGAACAAAGTAGAGAATACAAATCCATATGGTTTACTTCAGCCACTTCCTATCCCAAATAAAAATGGGAAAGAATTTCAATGGACTTTATCACTAGGTTTCCAATGGTGTAAGGTAAATATTATATATATGTTGTAGCTGACCAATTGACCAAGTTTGTGTACTTATTTTTCGTCCCTTCTACCAGCTCAGTAGCACAAATAGCTGAACTATTCTTTAAAGGAGTGTTCATATGTCATGGATTGCCAAAGATAATAATCATTGACAAAGATGGTAAGTTTACCAATTCCTTTTGTCAAGAACTATTTAAATTGGTGGGAACATAATTAAACCTAAGTAGAAGTTATCATCCCCAAATTGATGGCCAAATTAAGAGGGTTAATTAATGGCTGGAGGGTTATCTCAGAAATTATATGATTGGACAACAAAAGACATCGATATGATGGATGCATCTGGGGGAATTATGTTATAATACTACTTATCATCTGTCGATATGTTGAAATATTGTAACTTCGAAGAATATTGTAAATGTATTTTATTGCTGTAATCTATCAGAGATGTTTTATTCCTCCGTCATGATGCTATTATTGTATTTTGTCATCATAGATGTCATGAGGTAAAACCTCCGTTGTAAGTCGGGTCAATAGAACCCTATGTAATATAATATTATATTGTTTTGTGTATTTGTAGGTGAATTCGGTCCAGTAAGTTTGTTGGGGACGACCTATTAGGGAAAAATTCAAGTCAAAGATAGAGTATAAATAGAGGAGGTGTGCTCCTCATTTGAACACATGCTCACTTGTGTATAACACAAGAGAGAGATACAAAGATAGTATACTATGGAAGAGGAGCAGCTATTCTTGTTCTTGGGATTTTACACTATACTTGGTCGAATTCTATACTGAGTAAGTTTTTCGGGTTTTTCTCCCTTGTGGTTTCCTCGAGGAAAATATTTGTGTTCTCTTGTGTTGTTGTAGTTGTCTTTCTTTCAGTGATCCTTTGCTTATGTTTATGATGTTATGATGCTAAATGTTTTATATCTTGTATAACCATTAAAATCTAACATGGTATCAGATCCACCCTCAAAGAATTCTTTGTGCAGCTGAAACACTGCTACAACTACAACTACTAGAGATTAGGGTTTCATGTGTGAAAAACCCTAAAAGGAAACAAATATCCATGTTGGGCATTTCACTATAAATAAAGTTTAGTGAAGGCCCAGGATCTGAAAATTTTATAGGATGAATTTGAAATCTTTCTCTACCTTGTGTGAATGTTTTAGCCTCAAATTCACTACAATATAGGATATATGATTCCTCCAACTGAGGGTTCCATCCTCTCCCATAATTCATCCTTAAACAGGTGACCAAGGGAGAATTGATACATATAGGGACATAAATTTCCAAATGAAATTTCACAAGATGTTTCATATAGGTAATGACCTGTAGTTTCTTTGGTCAAAGTTTCATACCCTGAAGGTAAAACAGTGACATGTGGAATTCTGTACAAGTTCTCTATGTTGAATAGTCCTTAAATAAGTTACCTTGGGAAACCTTGCATAAGTCCCGCTTGGTGAATGCAATTATTCTCTAAAATGTGGGGTTAGAAATAAAATAGACCACGCTATTGTAGAATGGAGTTTCAGACCTTGTGGAGAAGAAACTTTGGATCTATAGTAGAAAAAGATCAGTCAATTCTACAGAATAAACTGGAGAAAAACTAGGGTTTCCTGTTTCAAGCACTTCCCTCAACCAATTAGTTGAAAAAGGAGGACCATCAAAATCACCCTATGATGGTGCATATTTCTATGTAAGAAGTTTCTCATTTTGTGGACTTTCAATTTTTTACCTAACACTACTTCCAAGAGAACTATGGCATCATATATTTTGTAGTTATGTCCACAGTTTTGGGAAATAAGTATATTTCTCAACTCGCCTTGAGGAGGTGAATATTTCTATCCAATAAGATCTGAAAGATACCCAAGTTGAAAATTAGGGTTTCTCTATTAAACCCTAGGTCCAACAGAAGCAGTATTCAAGAAGAGCCTTCAAGCAAGCATCAAGTTGAAGCAATCTCATCGGTAAGTTCTATCCTCTCTATTTCCATTTGAGGTTATCATTTTTAACATGATGAAAAAATGTGCCAATCTTGAGGACAAGATTGAAAGAGTCGAGAACTTCTAAGCATGGAAGTACAGAGTGCTTTTCATACTTGAAGAAGGATGACATGAGAACCATGTCAAAGAAGAAGCTATAGTTCCATAGGGAGATGAATTCAAAGCAAAGAAAAAGAAGAAGATATGGATGAATCCTAAAAAATCATGCCAAGAAGAAGAGAGAACATTCTCGCAGGGAATAAAAGGACTTCAGAAGAAGGACACCTCACAACTCAAATATTCAATTGTGACAAAAAAAGACACTTTGTGAAAGAATGTCACAAGAAGGAAGAATCCAAGGATGATATGATCAAGAAGTACCATTCGATCATAAAGAATGATGTTTGGAAGTTTTCTAAAGTCTTCCAAGAAGATCTACAAGATCAAGTATACAACAGATTGAAGTATCAAAATATACAAAACAAGGTTCATGGTTTTTATTAGAAAGAAAGAGTTGATTATGGAAAGACACTTCTCTAGAGGCTAGACACACCTCTTCAATGGTGTATATTACACTAGACAGTTGGTGTAATCAAAGTAGAAGAATAGATTGAGCAACCTAAAGGGTTTGAGTCTATTTACAAAGAACCACCTATGCACAAAAGGATTTGTACAAGATCAGTAGGAACCCATGGGATAACACATACAATTACATGAGGATATTGAGGAGTAAATAGAGTGATTGATATCCCAACCTTTACTATAAGGTTGAAGATAGAATCCTACAAAGGATGAGAAGCTCATAGATGCGTGCAAGAGAAAAAATTGCAACAAAGTTTGAGATCAAGGATCTTGATATCTAGTGACCTCGACATGTGACATAGATGTATACAAAGAAAATTAGTAGTAGAGGATGCTACCTATCACTCCAATGTCCTAATGCTGAGAATACAAGATGCAAGGGGAGGATGGTGCTCCACCTCAGAGGGAGTGACTATAGTAGATCTCAAATTTTGAGAATCTTGGCATGATTCTTGGGAATTAGAAGTCCTCGGAATCGGGAAATGAAGTTGAACACATTGGAAGAGACTCTAGTAATTCAAGAATACAGAGATCAAGATGGAGTCTACCAAGTAAACAAATATAAGTATTTGAATTGTCATTTCCTATATATATAGTTGTTTAGTTATGTACATACAATTTAGGAAGTGTATTATGCACGATTAGAGTGTTTTGCATTGATGAACAATTTATTGCTAATATGCATATGATGGGTAAGTGGCTTATGGTGCTATACAACATTCCAATTTCCATTGTTACTTATCTAGAATGAAACCTCTTTTATGATATAATGTCTTGGTAGAGATTGAAGGAATCTATAAAGTTACCGTATGTATACATGATATGGATGAATGTTGTATTAGCTAAAATAGTTGCATAATTATATAACACATATCTTTATGCATAAGAATTTGCCATTATGAATATGTTATGAAATGTTTCTAATCATACAACTACATTTGACTTGTAGGAAGGATTATATGCAATCACCTACAACAAAAAGAAATGATGAAGTTACGGATGTACGATGAAGTTACAGATGTTCGATGTGGTTGTAAATGTACATAAGAAGAATGTTAAAGAACACGTTCTAGAAAGGAGTTGTAAAGCTCAAGTAGGTTCCTACAAAGGAACATGTGGGAGATGTGTTGACTAATCCTTTGTCTCATATAAATCTTGAACACTTTCGAGACAAGCCTGGTGAAGTCCGAAAATACCGCCATGGAAAGAGGGAGTGAGTGTAGAAGATATTTGAGTTCGACATGGTACGAAAGGATGGATAACTTCTTGATGGACTAAGGAATTACCAAGAGTAAAGCGGTTTCCAACCTTTACTTCAAGGTTGAATCTGAAAGACTGGTATATGTCGATGACCTAATAGGAGAGGACAAACTCGTTATAGATGAAAAGAGGAAGTGATAGAAAGAGCACCTCGGGATGATGTTTGGGATCAGGTGTGATCTCATAGATTGGTGTGGTTTGAAAATACCTTGCTCGTAAGGAGGAACAGTGAAAATGATGTAGAACATCCTCGAAAGGGGGAGCAGGTTGATGTTGTTGCATACCTTCCTCATAAGGAGGAACCATGATGATGATGTTGACCCTCCTCGAAAGGGGGAGAAGGTTGATGATGTTACAGTGGGATTGTATCATCCCTGGGCATTAGTCCTAAAAGTGATATGCATAGTTTTGTCTCCGTGAGGTGGTAGGATTGTATCATCCTTGGGAATTATTTCTTAAAGTGATAAGAATTGATCTTCCCGTAATTGGATCCACAAAAAAATTTCTTCGTGAGGCATGAGGATTGCATCATCCTTGGAATTATGTCCTAAAGTGATAGGGATTTATCATCTCGTAATTGGATCCGTGGAATTTTTTCTTTGAGGCATGAGGATTGCATCATCCTCGAAATTATGTCCTAAAGTGATAGGGATTGATCATCCCGTAATTGGATCCACGGAATTTTTTCTTCGTGACGCATGAGGATTGCATCGTCCTTGGACTTATGTCCTAAAGTGATAGGGATTGGTCATCCTATAATTGGATACGCGGAATTTTTTCTTCGTGAGGCATGAGGATTGAATCATCCTTGGACGTATGTCCTAAAGTGATAGGCATTGATCATCTCGTAATTGGATCCACAAACTTATTTTTTAGTGAGGCGTGAGGATTGCATTGTCCTTGGACTTGTGTCCTAAAATAATAGGGATTTATCCTCCCGTAATTGGATCATGTATGGATTGCATCGTCGTTGGATTTATGTCCTAAAGTGATAGGGATTGATCATCCCGCAATTGGATCATGTATGGATTACATCATCCTTGGAATTATGTACTAAAGTGATAGGGGTTGATCATCCTGTAATTGGATCATGTGTGTTGCTGGTTCAATATTTTCATATTGATGTTGATGTGGCAAGTTCATTATTTTCATACTGATGTTGATGTGGCAAGTTCAATATTTTCATATTGATCTTGATGTGGCAAGTTCAGTATTTTCATACTGATGTTGATGTGGAAAGTTCAGTATTTTCATACCGATGTTGATATGACAAGTTCAATATTTTCTTACTGATGATATGGAAAGTTCAGTATTTCTATACTGATAATGATGAAGTGGTTTCAATATTTATATATTGATAATGATGATGATGTTGCTTCAACATTTATATGTTGATGCTGCTGCTGATGATGTTGTTTCAACATTTTTATGTTGATGACAATGAAGATGTTCCAACATCTCTGTGCTGATAATGTAGATGATGATATATAATTTATTGATGATGTTCTTTAGCACTAACATGCTAATGATGTTGTCATTGTTTCAGTATTTACATGTTGATGATGCAGATGATGATGTTTCAGTATTTACATACTGATGACGTAGATGATGATTTTTCAGTATTTACATACTGATGATGTAGATGATGATGTTTCAGTATTTACATACCGATGTTGTAGATGATGTTTTAGTATTTACATATTGACAATGCAGATGATGATGTTTCAGTATTTACATACTGATGATTAAGTTGATGATGTTTCAGTATTTACATATTGATGTTGCAGATAATGTTTCAGTATTCACATACTGATGTTACAAAAGAACAATCAATATTCACATACTGATGTTGTAGAATATGATCCAGTATTCTCATAATGAGATTGATGATGAAGATGCATGATGTTATTCCAAAAATTCCTATGACATATAGAGATTTACCAGTTAGTTGTACAGTTGTGATGATGGTTGTAGAATACCTTTCTAGTTAAGAGGGAGTGTTGCTGCAAATGATGTTGTTGCTGATCGAAAGATCAAGTATTGTTATAGATGATTGAGTGCTGCAGAAGATGAAGCCTCAGTGTTGTAGAAGATGATGCTCTAGTATTGAAGATATTGAATATGTTCCAGTAACTATTCTAGTTGCTGATGTAGTTGAAGAAAACTTCTGATGATTTATAGATGTATCACCTTGATGTTGTTGAAGTTTCTCTCTCTCCTTGCTCCTACAGTTGATGTTGTTTTTGTCAGTAGAATACCCTTCTCATTAACAAGGAGTGTTGAAATTTTGTAACTTAGAAGAATATTCTAAATGTATTTTATTGTTGTAATCTATCGAAGATGTTTTATTCCTTCATTGGGATGCTATTATTGTATTTGGTCATCATAGAGTCATGAGGTAAGACCTTCATTGTAATTCGAGTCAATAGAACCCTCCATAAAATAATATTATATTGTTTTGTGTCCTCCTAGGTGAAGTTGGCCCAGTAAGTTTGTTGGGGATAACTTATTAGGGAAAAATTCAAGTGGAATGTAGAGTATAAATAGAGGATGTGTGTTCCTCATTTGAACACACACTCACTTGTGTATAGTGCAAGCGAGAGAGAGAGAGAGAGAGAGTATACCGTGGAAGAGTATCATATATTCTTGTTCTTGGGGTTTTACACTATACTTAGTCGAATTCTATACTGAGGAAGTTTTATGGGGTTTTCTCCCTTGTGGTTTTCCTGAGGAAAATATTTGTGTTCTCTTGTCTTATTGTAATTGCTTTTATTTTAGTGATCATTTTCTTATGGTTATGATGTCACGATGCTAAATTTTTTAGTTCTTGTATAACCATTAAAATATAACATGATAGGCATGTCTCCATTCAAGGCCCTGTATGGATATTAAGCCCCAAATTATGTAGATCAAATTTTTGGAGAGAGTAGAGCACCAAAATCCAAGGTTTGGATTTAAGAAAACTAATACATCCTGAATGAACTAAAGAACAACTTGCAAACTACTCAAAACCAACAAAAAATGTATGCAGATAGGAATAGAAATGAAAGGCATTTTCAAGAAAATGACGTAGTATATTTAAGATTGGAGCCTTACAAACAATCAACTCTAAAGGGTAAAGGGGATAACAAATTAAAACCCAAGTTCTATGGTCCTGTTGAGGCCTGGAAATTCGCAGGCGACAACAGAAAGGGATTCTCCCCAATCAACGTTCCCAACTATCCCGTTGACTGTTTGGAATAGGGAATCCGTCCGGTTTACGGTCCGGCTACCGTAGGTCAAAGTAACTACGAGGGTTTACCGGTTGCAGCCCGGTCCACCGGAATTTGTATTTTGACTTAATGTATGCAATGCACATGCCTATCTTAAACATGCAGGGTGATAAAAATGTAAGGAACGACACAATGTGCTGCACAGGTTCTTACCTCTCGTCTTAGGTTCTCGAACATCCAAACCACATATGAAACTATGAAGTAAAACAACTAACTATCTAAACACCTAACTACCTATCCCCGGGGAGCTAGAAAATGATTATTAATGAGTAATGCATTATCTCCATGTATAATAAACCAAATTACAGATAGATGATATTTATGTTTACAACACATGAACAAGAAAATATTCTAACAATCAGATAGCTAACTGTTATATGAGCCACAAGCATTACTCTGAGTGAACTTTCCACACAATCAATCAGAAACCATTTAACAAGACATAGGTCATGAAGTTAGAACGATCTCACGAATTGTGGACACAAGCTGAAAAATAAAGTAGTTCATCTTTCCGCCATCCATTTGTTAGCATTTGGAAACTTCACATATCTTTCTCCAATAGGAAAACTAAAATATTTATTGCAAAAGGAAGTAGTTCTTCTTACAATAGGTCCTCCAGTCTTACTGGGAAAAAGCCCCTTCATTATCTATGTCTCCTACTTTTATACAAAATGCAAGAAATGGTTGGGCTTCCCAAAGGGACCTTTGGGCATCCCAACCCTTGGTCTTCCTAATGCTTCCCCTTTTCCCAAAAACTTTTACAAATATTTTACAATATTACAATGACCGATTTCTCACTAAGAGGACCCCGCTTGAATCTCTAGGAACTTCTTCCACGCTGCAGCTTCACTGGTGAGATCTTCAAAAGAATTGGGCTCCAAGAATTGGATATTAATCTCAAACTTTTCAGCCTTTTTCTTGATGGCCTCGACCCTGGTTGCATTTAGTCTCACCTGTTCTTCTAGGAGCTGCAAACAAACGGCTGTATGGCCTATTTCAATCTTCAGGGTTTGTTCATCAATGGCTTTGATGCATTGTACTTTGGCCTCCTCCTCTTGTTGTCTTCTCTGCAACATTTCTACAAATGAGTCATGATCTAGGAACTCATGTAGCCTTTGCTCAGCTTCTACTTGACATCGGTTGTAAATGACTAAGGCTCTCCTGAAAAATTCGGTGCAAAGTCCCTTTGTTTTCTGGACAGTTTTCTTGAAGTCCTCTGTAGTAGTGATAGAAAACTCCATCAAGTCATAATCTCGCTGAAGGGTTTGTCTATTCTTGTCTGATAGTCCTACTGGGACTTCCTCACCTTTCTCTACCCTTGCCATCCTGGTGGTCAATACTTCAAGGATATCTTGTGACCTATCAACAAAGTAAGAAGCAGTCTCCAGGATTTCTTCCAATCGGCTATCAACCTAGAGGATCTGGCATCTTTCTTCTTCTAGAGCAGTTTGCAGGTGCAGCACCTTATCTTTCTGGGACTGGATGTGTTCTTTGGTCGGCTGTAGATCAACCTGCTGTTCCTTTGCTACTTCCAGCTGCTCTTTTAGTTCTTTAACATATGCAGCATTGGACTCGTATATAACATTCTGTTGCTCTTACAGGTCTTCTATCTTCGCCCTCATCTGTTCTCTTTCATTCTTCAAGTCCATAATTTCTTGCTGTGCTCTTTCCAGGGCTTCTTGTGTTGTTTCCTGTGCATGTGCTGCTACCTGGATGGCGTAGATTTCACTCTTTGTAGCCTCCATTTCTCTGAGCACATGATCATATTTCCTTTTAATTTTATTGCCCTCTTCTCTTTCCTTTCTCAGGGTGTCCTTCAGCTGAGAGGAGGTTTTCTTGGTAGATTCTATTTCATTCATCATTCGATCTATGTTATCTTCCGAAGCATGTATGGCTGCCTTCCCGGCACTTATGGTAAACCTCGGATCTACGTCTGTCCCTACCATCACAGCTTTATCTGATATCATCTTGCTAGTCATTCCTTCTGCTTCTATCTTTTTCTCTGTTCTCCTCATGATTCTTTTGGTAGCCCTGTCATAATATACCGTGGTAAAGTCAGGGACTTCCTCCCCCCTTTTCTGCACGAAAGGTACTAACTGAAGCATAGAGGTTGAAGGACTAATGGTGGCGGGCACTTGAAGGATCTGTACTTCAGGGTTTTCCTCTCCTTGGCTCTGCCCCGCTTGTGTTTCAGAATCCTGCTGTTGTGTTCCTTCTATTTTTTCAGTTTCTTGCCTCTGAAGCTCTTCATTCAACTTTCTCTGGGTCTCTTCGGCTGCTTGCCTAGCAGCTCCTTCCTTTTCTCTGGCTGCTTGCCTAGCAGCTCCTTCCTTTTCTCTGGCTGCTTCTTTTGCCAGTTCAGCTGCTTCCTGGGCAGGTTTCCTCTTTCCTTCTTCTCCTTTTCGTAGCCATTCTGCAGCCTCCTCTTCTCTTATTGTTCTGGCTGCTTCTTCAGCCCTAGCTTGTTCAGCCTTCTCTTGCTCAGATCCTTTTCCACCCTTGGTGGATTGCTTAGGTTTGAATCTCTTGCAGAGCTCTGTCATATTTGGAGCCATCCTGTAAACCGATTCATCGCTATCGAAATAATGGCGGTATTCGTAGGTCACCTTGTGTTTCTTGCAGTGTTCCGCTACTCTTCCATGAGTGTCATTCCTTTGAAAAGTCATTTCGCCAAAGTGGAACTTCCCTAGTTCTTCTATGAACTCGGGCACTTGTTTTACATTTGTGAATTTATAATTTCCCAGTTTAAATGGAAGGGGGGGATAGGCAGTCTTCTTGTACTGGAACAAGAAGTGACCAAATCCATCAATGTATACTTGTCTGACTGCCTCCTTGTGGATTATATAATCTGTAGCATATTTGGGCAGCAAAAAAGGGGTCTTTGACCCTCCAAACATCCTGATATACATACCATTTTTAGTCAGAAAGTAATCTCCATATTCATCAATGACCTGCATAGCGTCTTCTGACATGCAATCACATTCTTTTCGGAATATGAGTGCGTATAATGGCATGAGGAACTGCTCACAGAACTCTCTGTAGTGACTGTGATATAGATGAGCCCCTAGAGGTTTGTAGGCCGCATATACAGGCATTCTGTCTCTATCCCATACACACTGGAGGCCGGGGAAAGGCTGATGACAAAGTATGCAACCTATCAGGATCGAGCTCATATAAAACTCATATCTCTTTCTGGCTTCTCCTTCCAAAGCTGCAGCCACACAAGAGGAGAGACTGCTTGATACTATACTTGCCCAGTTGAAGATCGTGCCTTCCGTGGCCACATGGAACATCAGGGGTATCCACTCGCATTTGAATATTCTGCCATTTGCTCTCCCGAAGATCCTATTCAACATTAGAGCTATGAATATGTAAGTAGGTCTGAGAATGGCTGTGTCATATTCTTCAGTTGCTCTATGTCGGTATAGCTTCCCTGGCAAGAGCATCCTCTTCATGGTTTCTACAAAATCCATCCTAAGGTTGTCCAGCCATTCATTTGTCAGGAAGAGCTGAGGCTCCAGCAGGTGGTAAGCTAAGGCCACATACCCAGGGCTAAAGGCAGCATAACCCTGGCCCTCGACATTACACATAAGCATTGAGTTGTGGTTGGTATTTGGTAGAACCCATCTCATCACCTCCGGGCATGGAAACAGCTCGGGCCTGGTGGCAACTTTCATAATCGCAGATTTTTCTATGTTTGTGTAAATGGGTGCTTCCTCAAGACCGGTGTATGGGACTTCCCTCTCCCCATTTATATTCAGGTTCAACCCCCGAGACACATTGGGTGTCTTCATAGATGTACTCAGTTTTTGCTTCTGTGTCTGGTGCTGGTACTTCCTCCACCGCTGGGGCTTTCTTCTTCTGCCTCTTGGACATTGTAGATTCTTCCTGCAATGTAAAACATTATGATATTAAGCATTTTCAGGCTTGTGAACATTTTGCAGCAGTTTTATCTTTTCTCAAGTGCATCAGAGCTATACCAGGATTTAGACTTAGGCCCTTCAGGCTGAAAGATTTGAAATGGTCATGCAATATTTTGCAACATACTATTATTCTATGTTAATATGTAAACAAGAAATAGGCCAACACATGTACACACAATCTCGCCATGCCTTGTCTATCAAAACTATCAGCACAAAATGGACTCAGTCTGCCACTGCACTATAATGAGCCAGGTCTTAATGTGGTGTAAAATCAAAAATGGAAAAATTCATTAAATGGCCTAGCATCAAAATTACATTATTCCACAGTTCGCCATTTTCCAATCAAACGATATGAAATGCAAATGCATAACTTTCAAACGCAAGGCGTGACTACAGCTCTCCGAATTCAGACACGGTTTTAGTAAGGATAACGCAAAAAACGGCGAAAGCTTATGTTGCTCGCAGACATGGTATTTACATTGATGCGACTATAAACCATGGGAATCCAAAACAACTTTTCGCACAGGGGGCTCCCGCCAGCACCACTTCTCATGCTACCCTCTGAACGCAAATACTAACAGCGGCATAGCCCTAGGATTTCAAGGTAGCCTGTAATGACGAACTAAGCGGCGCGGGCAGAGGTTAGGGCTCAAAAAATGGGTAAACAAATTAGGGAAACTGACCGGCTAAGTATTCACTATCCAAACCCCCGTCAGAAACCCTATCGAAACCACCGACGGATCTCATTATTACTAAACCAGGTGCAGGCGGCATGAAGGCCACCTGCACCTTGTCTTCCTTTACTGTGCTCAGGGTGAAACTGAAACGGCAGAGACAAAAAATGAAATGCGGGGTCTACAAAGGCAAAGACTACACCCCCTCTAACCGCAAAAAATATTCGGCCAGAAACCCTAACAAAATGGGCGTAAACCGCCGGGTGAACGGTTATGACAAACCTAGCTGCGGGCGAAAAATTCTTCGGGTGAGCGAAAAAGACTACATAGATCTAATTCTAGCAATACTCGAACCAATACATAAATCCCTTAATCGAAACCTTGAAAAAACACGATGTTAGGGTGTAAAGATCCTACCTGGCAATCCAACAAACGAGTGAGTTGATGCCGGTTAGACTTCTCCTCCTGCCACTTGGACACTGGTACACCAACAGCTAGATCCTCACGCGTTCCTAAAATCGACAGCTCGACTTACCGTGACAGCGCTAGAAAAAAATACAAAGCCCTGTTTGTCGCCCCGTATATATTGAAAAAACTGCCACACGTGCAGGAAAAATTCCATCGGGCGCGAACTGAAACCGGGTCGGGTGGCCAGAACTCCATTTCCTCTGCAACGGCGGACAACCCCCTGTACTCACTCGCCCGTAACGGCTAAATAACGTTTGAATCACCGTCGTTGGGCGTCGGCGGAGACCTTGATCGGATGATCAAGAGTTCGAACCCCTCCGCAACGTTGGGCCCTCAGAGTAAAATGTCGTCTGCACTGGGGAATTAAGCGGTGGTCAATCATTCCGCTATCCAGCCGGGAGATAACCAAAACGTCGGAGCGCTACGGAAAGTCCTTTCCCGGAAACGATCTGCAACGTCGGGAGGGAAGAGAAACACACCGTCCGCAATGGCGGACGAGGAAGACTTCACATTCCTCCGATGAAGAACCAAAACCCGTCCGCAACGGAGGAGAATCAAACAATCACGCGCAACGGTCGGAAGATTCCAAAACCTCCCGAAACGGTCGGGACGAAAACGAAAGTCCAAGACTCGGAAACGGGCCACAACAGCGAGGAGGAAGATCATTAAACCGCCCGCAACGGTGAAACAGAGGAAAAACTTAACTCCTGATCGACAAGGTTTTAAAAAAAACCGGAAAAACGACAATGAAATCAACTCAAGATGGAATTTTTTAAGGCACGAAATCTTCAGAACATGTAATGAGGAGAAAACCAATCGATGGGCAGCAACCAAAAATGCTTCAAAATCCATAGGCCAAAAAATCGAGAGGCTGTAATCAAGAAAGAACCGACTAATTCAAAGTAAAAAGGGGGTCCCAAAATTTTAGAATTTTGGGAAAATGTTGCGGCTGCAACAATTGGCGACTACCTGGTGAATTCCAGATCTCTGAATTAACTTTCTTTCTAAGTTTGAAACTGTATGAATAAAACTGAACTCTTTTAGCTGTCTGCATTCCTAAACCAACCGGATTATGCATCAAATTACTTATAAGAAGTCCCTTTCCTCGGGAAAAGGTAACCTTAGTAGTGTTTTAGGTCTGAATAACTCTCTGGAGGCCAAAAGGATGAGTTTTATTTTATCTGCCCTTTGGTAGTTATAGTCTGGACACCACAGGATTGTGACAGATAGTGAACAGTATTACCCTTTTGTTCCTTGTTCCCATGCCTATTTGCACTTTTGTGCCTTTAGAACTTTAGTTCATTTGATATGAGTCCTCCTGCAGGATTTTCTTACTGAATTTTAATTCAGGATCCTCTATCCCATAGTGCCCTTTTGTGTGAATGATATATTTCATACTTCAATTCATGGACGGAGAGGATCTTGTGGCCATTTGGTACTTCATGTTTTGAGATTAATACTTTTCGAGCTTTGCTTTGATATGTCTTGCTTCTTTCAGGAGTATTGACTCTTAAGAGCTTTTAGTTCCTTTAATTTATGGCATGGGATCATTTATATATGGTAAACTGTTTCACTCTGCTTCCTTTCCGTGTGTCTTTTACTGGGACTACCTTGGGGTATTTAAAGTGTGAAGTGGATGGAGCCCCCAAATAGTATTTCAGACCTTCTCACTGCTGAGGTATTTACAGGGATTAAGTGAGACTTCGCATGAATGCATTGCCAGCTAGGAATACAATTACTAGAAGACATCCTTTAGAGCCCAGTCTTTTGCTCAGAATTTTAGTTAATACAGAACCCTGACGTTCTCCTTGCATCCAAAAGTTTGCCTCTTATTCAAAATAAACGAAAAACTAGCAAACTATAAGAAAATAGCAGTAAAGCAAATAATGAAAGAAAGCAAGCTTTAAAACACTAAAGCAGGACAAGCATCGAGTATCAAGAAAACAAAGCAATTTATTTATGTACACTAGAAAACCGAAATCTAAGCCCACCCCTGAAAAATCTTGAAACTAAAAGTTGAGGAATGGGCTGGACTTAAACATGAGTTGCCTATCCATGGTCCAACTGTGTGGTCTTTGAAATAGAACTCATATCTAGAATCCTGCAGTCATTTCTTTCAGCCTGAGGAAGCTGAAGGAGCTCAGGCTGAGTGTTCGTCACAGGACTGGCCTTTGATGAATGGTGTTCTAGCTTAAGCTTAGTAAGATAATTTCCTAAAACAGAATCAGCAGATTTGTTTTCTTCCCCTAGCTTAGTGACATTGTGCTTCATATATGGCTCTCTCAAAATCTTAATCATGTTTGGGCTATCCTTCTGAGGTAATCACAAATGAGACCAATCTGAAGCAAAGTACCCAGCTAATCTTGCTGTCCAATCTCTTTTTCAGGATCATTCCATATCCATCAGGGATGTCTGCTACTATGATGTCAATGTAATGACATGTCCTTTTATTTGCAGCTAATCGGATCAGAACATCCTCCATTTCCCCTACTACTTTGACACTGGTTTCGTCAAGTTGAGTAACATCCCAAATAGTAGGTTTTAGTTGCCCATTAATTTTTTTGCAAACTGCCAGAGGCATAACATTCATGGATGATCCAGAGTCTACCAAACAATTATGGACCTTGTGATTTAAAATTTCAAGAGTCACAAGAAAAGGTGGGGCGCTGGTTTTCTTAGTCTTGATCAACTCGATCTTTTCTTCCACAGGTTGATTTGTCCTAGGCAACTCTTCTTCCAGTCTGCCAGCGTTGCTTGTCTCATCACCTTCCACCGGTTTGGCAGATTCAATGAGTGGCTCTGTTTTCTGCTTTCCATGAATATCTTTTGCGGTTGTAGGGGTATATTGAGATTTGAGAACATCTTCGTCCATGTTGAACAGAGAAACACCATTCCATGAGAACATAGTATCATCGTCTGGTTTTACTATGGTATGTTTCTCTTTTTCTTCCTCACCACTGTCCCTAGTCAATTCTGGGTCCAACAATTTATTCATCACCAATGTTATTGAATGTAACCATTGAGGGCATTTCTTCTCAGAATGAGGTTGTTGATGAAAAGTACAGAAATTATCTCCTCCTATTTCTGTTATGTTTATTGATGCCAAATTTGGCGGTGGGGCTTGCCATTGGTTGTTATCTTCCTTCTTTGGATAGTATGGCTTATTGGTCTTCTGAATGTCCCTCTCTTTTTCCAGATCTAAAATTCGGTTGGACATTTTCTGAAGCACTTTCATCATTTCATGATAATTATGTGGTTGATCTTCTTTAGATTTAAACAGCAGTGAGCTTCTTACTACAACGTTCTTATCTTCAAATGAGTTAGGATAGTCCTCTATACTCTCACTTTCAGCCTCTACTCTTTCGGCCTCTTGATAGGTTTCTGCCAGCGTCGGCTTGAGTTTCATCTTGGCGAACATAGCCAACTCAGGTCCTAGGGCTGAGGTATAATACTCAATTAGAACTTTGTCTGAAGGTCTGTCAGTAGCAAAAAAAAATTTTAAATACAATGAAAATATTTGAGTGAAATTATGTACCTTTTCATTCCTTTCCTTTTTTAACGAACCAAGCCCTTTCATCAATGAAGCATGCGTCTTTTGAGCAGTATACTTACTCCTGAAAACACTCTCGAAATCGTCCCAATTATGAATGGAGTTTGCAGGTAGTCCAAAGTACCATGATGCTGCTGCCCCTTTCAGGGTATGAGGAAACAGTCTACACACCACATCTTCATACTCTCCGGCCCTTAGCCCCTCTAACGCTAGGTAAAAGCTTTGAAGGTGATCATCTACAACAAAGTTGTCTGCAGGGTCAAACTTGGGCAAAAGCTTGTCAAAGGCTTGGGGTAGGTTATGCAAAGGAGGAGTTAAGTTTAGAGGTGACCTAGCTCTCCAAGCCGACAGAGGGTTAGGTTGATTACCATCCATGAGCAAAGGTAAGCGAGTAATACTAGGAAAAGAGGCTTTCAAGGATAGAACCGGAAACTTCAACTTTATAACCTCTGCTGGTAGGGTAGTCACGAAAAATCAAATTCCACGGCCAGCCTTTACTGGCGGCCCTCTTTCTAGTGCCAAAACTGTTGAGGCCTGGAAATTCGCAGGCGACAACAGAAAGGGATTCTCCCCAATCAACGTTCCCAACTATCCCGTTGACTGTTTGGAATAGGGAATCCGTCCGGTTTATGGTCCGGCTACCGTAGGTCAAAGTAACTACGAGGGTTTACCGGTTGCGGCCCGGTCCACCGGAATTTGTATTTTGACTTAATGTATGCAATGCACATGCCTATCTTAAACATGCAGGGTGATAAAAATGTAAGGAACGACACAATGTGCTACGCAGGTTCTTACCTCTCGTCTTAGGTTCTCGAACATCCAAACCACATATGCAACTATGAAGTAAAACAACTAACTATCTAAACACCTAACTACCTATCCCCGAGGAGCTAGAAAATGATTATTAATGAGTAATGCATTATCTCCATGTATAATAAACCAAATTACAGATAGCTGATATTTATGTTTACAACACATGAACAAGAAAATATTCTAGCAATAAGATAGCTAACTGTTCTATGAGCCACAAGCATTACTCTGAGTGAAATTTCCACACAATGAATCAGAAACCATTTAACAAGACATAGGTCATGAAGTTAGAACGATCTCACGAATTGTGGACACAAGCTGAAAAATAAAGTAGTTCATCTTTCCGCCATCCATTTGTTAGCATTTGGAAACTTCACATATCTTTCTCCAACAGGCAAACTAAAATCTTTATTGCAAAAGGAAGTAGTTCTTCTTACAATAGGTCCTCCAGTCTTACTGGGAAAAATCCCCTTCATTATCTATGTCTCCTACTTTTATACAAAATGTAAGAAATGGTTGGGCTGCCCAAAGGGACCTTTGGGCATCCCAACCCTTGGTCTTCCTAACGCTTCCCCTTTTCCCAAAAAATTTTACAAATATTTTACAATATTACAATGACCGATTTCTCACTAAGAGGGCCCCGCTTGACTCTCTAGGAACTTCTTCCACGCTGCAGCTTCACTGGCGAGATCTTCAAAAGAATTGGGCTCCAAGAATTGGATATTAATCTCAAACTTTTCAGCCTTTTTCTTGATGGCCTCGACCCTGGTTGCATTTAGTCTCACCTGTTCTTCTAGGAGCTGCAAACAAACGACTGTATGGCCTATTTCAATCTTCAGGGTTTGTTCATCAATGGCTTTGATGCATTGTACTTTGGCCTCCTCCTCTTGTTGTCTTCTCTACAACATTTCTATAAATGAGTCATGATTTGGGAACTCGTGTAGCCTTTGCTCAGCTTCTACTTGACACCGGTTGTAAATGACTAAGGCTCTCCTGAAAAATTCGGTGCAAAGTCCCTTTGTTTTCTGGACAGTTTTCTTGAAGTCCTCTGTAGTAGTGATAGTGAACTCCATCAAGTCATAATCTCGCTGAAGGGTTTGCCTATTCTTGTCTGATAGTCCTGCTGGGACTTCCTCACCTTTCTCTACCCTTGCCATCCTGGTGGTCAATACTTCAAGGATATCTTGTGACCTATCAACAAAGTAAGAAGCAGTCTCCAGGATTTCTTCCAATCGGCTATCAACCTGGAGGATCTGGCATCTTTCTTCTTCTAGAGCAGTTTGCAGGTGCAGCACCTTAGATTTTTGGGCCGAGATGTGTTCTTTGGTCGGCTGCAAATCAACCTGTTGTTCCTTTGCTACTTCCAGCTGCTCTTTTAGTTCTTTAACATATGCAGCATTGGACTCGTATATAACATTCTGTTGCTCTTCCAGGTCTTCTATCTTCTCCCTCATCTGTTCTCTTTCATTCTTCAAGTCCAGAATTTCTTGCTGTGCTCTTTCCAGGGCTTCTTGTGTTGTTTCCTGTGCATGTGCTTCTACCTGGATGGCGTAGATTTCACTCTTTGTAGCCTCCATTTCTCTAAGCACATGATCATATTTCCTTTTAAGTTTATTGCCCTCTTCTCTTTCCTTTCTCAGGGTGTCCTTCAGCTGAGAGGAGGTTTTCTTGGTATATTCTATTTCATTCATCATTCGATCTATGTTATCTTCCGAAGCATGTATGGCTGCCTTCCCGGCACTTATGGTAAACCTCGGATCTACGTCTGTCCCTACCATCACAGCTTTATCTGATATCATCTTGCTAGTCATTCCTTCTGCTTCTATCTTTTTCTCTGTTCTCCTCATGATTGTTTTGGTAGCCCTGTCATAATATACCGTGGTAAAGTTAGGGACTTCATGCCCCCTTTTCTGCACGAAAGGTACTAACTGAAGCATAGAGGTTGAAGGAGTAATGGTGGCAGGAACTTGAAGGATATGCACTTCAGGGTTTTCCTCTCCTTGGCTTTGCCCCGCTTGTGTTTCAGAAGCCTGCTGTTGTGTTCCTTCTATTTTTTCAGTTTCTTGCCTCTGAAGCTCTTCATTCAACTTTCTCTAGGTCTCTTCGGCTGCTTGCCTAGCAGCTCCTTCCTTTTCTCTGGCTGCTTCTTTTGCCAGTTCAGCTGCTTCCTGGGCAGGTTTCCTCTTTTCTTCTTCTCCTTTTCGTAGCCATTCTGCAGCCTCCTCTTCTCTTATTGTTCTGGCTGCTTCTTCAGCCCTAGCTTGTTCAGCCTTCTCTTGCTTAGATCCTTTTCCACCCTTGGTGGATTGCTTAGGTTTGAATCTCTTGCGGAGCTCTGTCATATTTGGAGCCATCCTGTAAACCGATTCATCGCTATCGAAATAATGGCTGTAGTCGTAGGTCACCTTGTGTTTCTTGCAGTATTCCGCTACTCTGCCATGAGTGTCATTCCTTCGAAAAGTCATTCCGCCAAAGCGGAACTTCCCTAGTTCTTATATGAACTCGGGCGCTTGTTTTACATTTGTGAATTTATAATTTCCCAGTTTAAATGGAAGGGGGGGATAGGCAGTCTTCTTGTACTGGAACAAGAAGTGACCAACTCCATCAATGTATACTTGTCTGACTACCTCCTTGTGGATTATATAATCTGTAGCATATTTGGGCAGCAAAAAAGGGGTCTTTGACCCTCCAAACATCCTGATATACATACCATTTTCAGTCAGAAAGTAATCTCCATATTCATCAATGACCTGCATAGCGTCTTCTGACATGCAATCACATTATTTTCGGAATATGAGTGCGTATAATGGCATGAGGAACTGCTCACAGAACTCTCTGTAGTGACTGTGATATAGATGAACCCCTAGAGGTTTGTAGGCCGCATATACAGGCATTCTGTCTCTATCCCATACACACTGGAGGCCGGGGAAAGGCTGATGACAAAGTATGCAAGCTATCAGGATCGAGCTCATATAAAACTTAGATCTCTTTCTGGCTTCTCCTTCCAAAGCTGCAGCCACACAAGAGGAGAGACTGCTTGATACTATACTTGCCCAGTTGAAGATCGTGCCTTCCGTGGCCACATGGAACATCAGGGGTATCCACTCGAATTTGAATAGTCTGCCATTTGCTCTCCCGAAGATCCTATTCAACATTAGAGCTATGAATCTATAAGTAGGTCTGAGATTGGCTGTGTCATATTCTTCAGTTGCTCTATGTCGGTATAGCTTCCCTGGCAAGAGCATCCTCTTCATGGTTTCTACAAAATCCATCCTAAGGTTGTCCAGCCATTCATTTGTCAGGAAGAGCTGAGGCTCCGGCAGGTGGTAAGCTAAGGCCACATACCCAGGGCTAAAGGCAGCATAACCCCGGCCCTCAACATTACACATAAGCATTGATTTGTGGTTGGTATTTGGTAGAACCCATCTCATCACCTCCGGGCATGGAAACAGCTCGGGCCTGGTGGCAACTTTCATAATGGCAGATTTTTCTATGTTTGTGTAAATGGGTGCTTCCTCAAGACCGGTGTCTGGGACTTCCCTACGGGAAATCATCCTGTATATGTCTCCCCATTTATATTTAGGTTCAACCCCCGAGACACATTGGGTGTCTTCATAGATGTACTTAGTTTTTGCTTCTGTGTCTGGTGCTGGTACTTCCTCCACCGCTGGGGCTTTCTTCTTCTGCCTCTTGGACATTGTAGATTCTTCCTGCAATGTAAAACATTATGATATTAAGCATTTTCAAGCTTGTGAACATTTTGCAGTAGTTTTATCTTTTCTCAAGTGCATCAGAGCTATACCAGGATTTAGACTTAGGCCCTTCAGGCTGAAAGATTTGAAATGGTCGTGCAATATTTTGCAACATACTATTATTCTATGTTAATATGTAAACAAGAAATAGGCCAACACATGTACACACAATCTTGCCATGCCTTGTCTATCAAAACTATCAGCACAAAATGGACTCAGTCTGCCACTGCACTATAATGAGCCAGGTCTTAATGTGGTGTAAAATAAAAAATGGAAAAATTCATTAAATGGCCTAGCATCAAAATTACATTATTCCACAGTTCGCCATTTTCCAATCAAACGATATGAAATGTAAATGCATAACTTTCAAACGCAAGGCGCGACTACAGCTCTCCGAATTCAGACACGGTTTTAGTAAGGATAACGCAAAAAACGGCGAAAGCTTATGTTGCTCACAGACATGGTATTTACATCGATACGACTATAAACCATGGGAATCCAAAACAACTTTTCGCACAGGGGCTCCCGCCAGCACCACTACTCATGCTACCCTCCGAACGCAAATACTAACAGTGGCACAGCCCTAGGATTTCAAGGTAGCCTGTAATGACAAACTAAGCGGCGGGGGCAGAGGTTAGGGTTCAAAAAATGGGTAAACCAATTAAAGAAACTGACCGGCTAAGTATTCACTATCCAAACCCCCGTCAGAAACCCTATCGAAACCACTGACGGATCTCATTATTACTAAACCAGGTGCAGGCGGCATGAAGGCCGCCTGCACCTTGTCTTCCTTTAATGTGCTCAGGGCGAAACTGAAACGGCAGAGACAAAAAATGAAATGCGGGCTCTACAAAGGAAAAGACTACACCCCCTCTAACCGCAAAAACTATTCGGTCGGAAACCCTAACAAAACGGGCGCAAACCGCCGGGTGAACGGTTATGACAAACCTAGCTGTGGGCGAAAAATTCTTCGGGTGAGCGAAAAATACTACGGGGATCTAATTCTAGCAATACTCGAACCAAATCCCTTAATTGAAACCTTGAAAAAACACGATGTTAGGGTGTAAAGATCCTACCTGGAAATCCAACAAACGAGTAAGCTGATGCCGGTTAGACTTCTCCTCCTGCCACTTGGACACTGGTACACCAACAGCTAGATCCTCACACGTTCCTAAAATCGACAGCTCGACTTACCGCGACAGCGCTCAAAAACAATACAAAGCCCCGTTTGTCGCCCCGTATATATTGAAAAAACTGCCACACGTGCGGGAAAAATTCCATCGGGCACGAACTGAAACTGGGTCGGGTGGCCAGAACTCCATTTCCTCCGCAACAGCAGACAACCCCCTGTACTCACTCGCCCGCAACGGCTAAATAACGTTTGAATCACCGTCGCCAGGCGTCGGCGGACACGTTGATCGGATGATCAAGAGTTCGAACCCCTCCGCAACGTCGGGCCCTCAGAGTAAAATGTCGTCCGCATTGGGGAAGTAAGCGGCGGTCAATCGTTCTGCTATCCAGCCGGGAGATAACCAAAACATCGGAGCGCTACGGAAATTCCTTTCCCAGAAACGATCCGCAACGTCGGGAGGGAAGAGCAACACACCGTCCGCAACGGCGGACATGTAAGACTTCACATTCCTCCGATGAAGAACCAAAACCCGTCCGCAACGGAGGAGAATCAAACAATCACGTGCAACGGTCGGAAGATTCCAAAACCTCCCGAAACGGTCGGGACGAAAACGAAAGTCCAAGACTCAGAAACGGGCCGCAACGGCAAGGAGGAAGATCATTAAACCTCCCGCAACGGTGAAACAAAGGAAAAACTTAACTCCCGATCGACAAGGTTTTAAAAAAAAACAAGCAAAACGACAATGAAATCAACTCAAGATGGAAATCTTTAAGGCACGAAATCTTCAGAACATGTAATGAGGAGAAAACCAATCGATGGGCAGCAACCAAAAATGCTTCAAAATCCATAGGCCAAAAAATCGAGAGGCTGTAATCAAGAAAGAACCGACTAATTCAAAGTAAAAAGGGGGTCCCAAAATTTTAGAATTTTGGGAAAATGTTGTGGCTGCAACAGGTCCTTATAGAATAATAAGGAAATTTGGTGAAGTTTCTTATCAACTGGAATTTCCCGAGAATAATAAGGGGCATAATGTTTTCCATGTGTCATGTTTAAAAAAAGAAGTTGGGCAACATGTAATAGTTTTAGTAGAAATTCCACCTTTGGATGATGAAGGGAAGTTAATATTGGTGCTAGATAAAATATTGCAGACTATATAAAGGAAACTCAGAAATAGAACCATTAAGGAATACTTAGTCTTATGGAAAGGGCTATCTAGTGAGAATGCCACATGGGAAAATGAATAGGTGTTGCAACACCCTAAAATGCAATTGCTTGAGGAAAAGAAAATTTCAGGAGGGGAGGACTGTAATGTCCCTCCCAAGTGACCATGATTATTTATGTCCTAAACCCTAGTGGTTCTATCCTAGGAGTGGTAATTTGTAAATAAATAAACATTAATGTGCAAACTAGACTAGGGTGCAAGCTCTAATTTTATTAATGATTAGGATGTTTTATGATTTTTATGATTAAGTCAAGCCTAGGTGACAAGGAGGAAACATGGGTCCAAGTGGACCATGAATTGACATTAAAAAATGGAAACACTCAAGAAAATCATGAAAATTCCAAAAGAACTCAAGCAAAAAAGATGGAGCCTTCCAATTCAGTCACAAGAGAAAAGCTAGGACAAAGGAGGCAACTGCAGGAAAGTTGTTAGGGTTAAAAATTAGGAAAGCTTTGGAGATGTAGTTTATAAAATATAAAAAGGTAAAGTCAGTCAAAAATCTAGGAGGGCACATTTTCTAAAGGAGTAAAGGAAAGTCTGACAAAATCACTAGGGCGCAGTTTCCAAAAAGATGAAAATCTAGGTCAGTGCAAAACCAAGAAATTGGGAAAGTTTATCCATTCATCCATGAGGGTGAAATGGTCAAGGTGGCTTGGAAATGAGGCTAATTTTCATATATAGGAAGGAGAGCACACCCCTCTTCCAAATTTTGGTCATTGTGAATTTGGAGTTTGAGAGTTTGCTCTTATTGGTTGAGTGATGTGACTCAACTGGAGCTTTGGGTGGTGTGACCCTTAGCTAGTGAATATTTTTTTTTGTGTCTCATGTCAGTGAATCTATTGAATAATATTTGTTTCATGTCCTAATGTATCCTTCATATAATTATCATATCATCCAGAATATCTTGGAGGCCTCCTATCAATGATATTCACTCTTCTTCCTTCCTTCTCTCCATTCTAACATATTCTGACAATTTTTGGAGAAATGTAATGGGAATTTATACCACACTCATATATAGTTCATGTGTCCAATATAATTTTTAATATAAGGTTCATATCACTTTCATATCATTCACAGAGTTTGGGATGTTTAGGGTTCGATTCTCCTTTGTTTCTTAGCTCCGGAGCCATACTATTGGTATTTTGACTATGAGAGGCTACCTCTAAGATTATAGTGAGATGTGTTTCTAATATAATATATATTTTATGATATAATTTAATTTATCTGAAAATTACACAACATTATGAAATTTTTAACTTAAGTTTTATAAAGATCTTTCATACCCTGCCTAGATTTCTATGCAAAAATGACTAGTTATCTAGTTCGAATCAATTAGCCTATATAAACATGTATATTATTTTTATTTTATGTTATGAAAATTAATTAACATGATAATGAATATATCCCATGTTTAAAACATAATTTTAGTGCCCCTTTTTATGTGTTTGAAGATCACAGAAATCTAGCTTGTTGCCGAGTCCTAGTGACTAGTTTTCTTATTGCTACCTTTATCTTTATTTGTGACTATTCAGACCCATTTTAAACCTATAATTTTTTATTTCAGCATCCTAAACAAAGTTCTATAACCCTCCTAATTCTCTCTTAGCCATTGATTTCTAGGAATTTTTTGTTAATATTTCAATTTGCACTGAATGGGACTCCCAAAAAACTGGTAGTAGACTTCATGTTGGATGATACTCGAAACCTAAAAGGGCCCAAAATCCAGGTACTTAGTAATATGAAAATGTAGTCTCCTACCTCTTCTTTTGTTTTCACCTGCAAATCTCAATTTATTCCCTTTGTAGCTTGCTAAAATGGCCCACCTGCCAACTAGTTATATGAAGATGATTGCATAGAGTTAATGAAATTGATTTTTTGTCTAAGGTTTATTACACCATTAATTGAAGGAGGATGAAAATCAACAATGACTAAAACCTCCTCCCCTGATCTCACATCATCCTTAACATAAGGATATGATAGATATTCTTGGAGATGGTGCCATCCCACGAGCTGTCGTGTAGGAATGAATTATTTGATTGTGCCCCAAGCGTCCTATATTTGCATGTACCATAAAGAGAAAGGGTAATAAAATCATATGTAATGTTGCACTCCACCGGGTTGGGTATTGTGTCAGCCTCTGACATCTACTCATCAAAACTAGTGCCCCCCTCATAGTCTACCGATATCCAACTCGTAATCCCTTCCTTTGAGCTAATCAAACCCTATGCCCTGTCCTACAAACCCTAAACCCTGTCAATCCCCCTTTTCTAGGTCCATTTCTTCAAGTAATTCCAAATAAATCAGCCTCTAAATATTAATAAAACATTGAATTTATTCTTCTAATGATTGTGTAAAGTTTTGTCATTGTGTTACTTTAACTTGTAGGATTTGGCCTTACATCAAAAATGGAAGAAGAGCTCATTTTTGCATGGTAAGTGAAACAAAAATCCCTTTATATATTATAGACCATTTGAGATTTTAGATTGGAATGGATATATAGCTCATAGGTTGGATATCCTCCTCAATTTAATATACATAGTATGTTTTAAGTTTTATTGCTTAAGAAATATATGCATGATTCTAGTAAATATATTAATTGTGATTGTCCTCGTATATAGGGAGTTTCATAAAAATCCCCAATAAATTAAGGACACCAGACAACGACATTTGAGGAACTAAATTGTGGATATGTAATGAATTCAATGGGGGAATTATACAAAAAGGAATGACACTTTGAGAATGTTAGAGAAAATGAGGAGTGTGTGGTTTATTTATTTAATTATGCGTCAAGGGTGATGGATTTTATAGGGAGGGAAATATGTATTCTCCCTTAATATCATTTTTTGGTTTTACTATCTTTTCTTTGTTATTTTGGCATAATGTGTTGTGACATAGGACATTATATTAAATTTGATGGCATCGATATTATAGTACCATTATTTATATGGATGTCGTTTGTAGATATACCTTGATGTCATTAACAATTTGATTAAGCATGTTGAAGGATTTGTTGGGTTCCATACTGATGATGTCAACATATGGAAAGCAACTTGAACTACTTATACTCAACACCACATTGGGTTTTTTTGTGGGTAAATAATGATCCTTGAGTGATACATGGGGATTGGACTCCATGAATACCTCTATATATAGGACCCTTTGATTTATCCATGACACTTTGAATTAGCTTATCCTACCTAGGAGCTCAACCACATGGCTAGGGTATAAAATAGTGCCATGATTTATTGCTTGTTATTAATGAAAAATAATAATATGGATCACTTGAATTTATTCTATATAATATTAATGGAAATTGAGGGGATACAACCCCATGTGACATATGGACATTAGTGTAGATAAATTGTAAAAAATTGAAGAGAATGGATAGGTATTATGTGATGAATTAAATTATAATATTAAATCTTGGAGAATATATTGACATGGATAAACATGATACTAGCACAACACCTTAGTGTAATCTTGTAAATGTAATTTGGGAAAACCAAAAGGTTCCACTCCTTCCTATGATTAAAAGGGTAGGAGAACATTTTTTGTTATTGTTATGTAACAAATTCCCCAAAAGAGAAAACATAGACAAGAAAGAGTAATACACATCTTGATAGTGAAGAAAATATATGAATAGAAAGCCTCTTTGAGTAGGAAACCTCCTTATACAATGTACTAAATACACAAGATAAGACAAGACAATATTATTCAAATGAAAATGTGTCCTTGATATATATAGGAGACAAAGAGGTACAATTACCACTAATGGACTCAAGTCGACATCAATAATATAACAATACTTATATAAAGTTTACAGTTTAGGGGGGAATGACCCACAAGTTAGAGATTAACATGCCCTCCCATTCAAACAAGTGTTGTCCTCATCACTCTGTTAGTTGTGGATGTTTATGTATGAAGGGACCATATTCCCATGTCGAATCTTCTCTTGGTAAGTTTTCCACTTGACGAGGTACACGATAATATCCTAATTTTGTTGTTGTTTGTTCATTGTTCAGTGATTTGTTCAGGTTCCAATATGAATTTTCTTTCTTCATCAAGCTCTGGAAAAATAGTTTGTATTGGTATCTTGTCTCCTATTACCTTGTTTAAGCGTAAAACATGGAAAAATGGGTGTACCCTAGAAGCTGAAAGGAGCTCCATTTTGTAATCTATACTACCAATATTTTGCAAAACTGTACAAGGATGATGGTACTTGGGTGGTAATTTATTGTCCTTGTTTATTTTTTTGAGGGACATTTGTTTGTAAGTTTGTATCCTCAAAAATACCCAATACCCTTCTTGAAAACTCATTTCACTATAATGTTGATCTACTTGGAGTTTCATCCTTTTTTTATATATAACCAGGTTTTTTTTCAATATATGGAGAACTTCTTCCTGGTGATTGAGGTGATCTTCCACAACTTGAAATTTAAATTTTCCTTCAAAGGGATATGTGATAGATGGAGGTTGGTACCCATAAATTTCCATAAATGGGGAAATTTTTTATGATGTATGGAAGGAAGTATTATACCACCATTCTGCCAAAGATATCCATTTCACCCACTATGTTTGTTTTTCATATGCAAATAAACGAAGATATCCTTCCAAATATGTGTTCATTATCTCAGTTTTCCGATCATATTGACGATGATAAGATGAGATGTGAGCCAACTAAGTACCCAAACAAGAAAATAACTTAGTCTAAATTTTCCAGTGAAAATTAGATCTCTATCACTTACAATAATCTTCATGTTTCCATGTAGCTTTTGAACTGTTTCCATGAATGTTGCAACTATTGTACTTGCATTAAAAGGACAAGAGAGTACACAAAAGTGTCCATACTTGGTGATTCTATCAACAACCACCATAATAGAATTATTCCATTTTGACTTGGTTATACCTATGATAAAATCGATTGAGACTTCCTCCCAGAGCTAACAAGGCATGTCCAAGGGTTGTAAAAGACATGGGGTCTTAAATATTTTAAACTTATTTTATTGGAAAACCAAACATTTTGCCACAAATGTTTCAACATAAGATTTAAGATCTTCCCAAAATAATACTTGACCCTATCAGAGTTTTTAGGAATCCGAACTACCCTCATATAGGAGAGGTGTGTAATTACAAAAGTAGCTTTTGTTTGAGTTAGGATTTCTTACACATACATAAGTAGTCCTTATACCATAGTGAATCATTTCCCAACACAAAATATCTCATACATTGGTATCCTTTTGTAGCTTTTAAATGAGAGTCCACAGCAATAGGTCATTCTTCCATTCTTCCCTTGCTTATACAATCCAGTCAAGTTGTATAATAGAAATAACACAAAGTAATTCCTCAACATCCTCATTTTTTCCAACACTTCCTTCTCATAAATGGGTTTGTTTAAGTTCTTTCCCCTGATTGGTTGATTTTAAAAATCTAAGGCCCTTCCTTCTTGCATTAAAATAGCACCAATTCCATTTCTTGAGGGATCACATTCCACAATAAAGTTTTTTGTAAAGTCTGGTGTATTCAAGATATGGGATTTGCACATTGAATCTTTAAGTTGTTAAAAATATTGATTTGACTGTATATTCCTAGAGAATTAGTCCTTCTTCAATAATGTTGTCAGAGGTGTTTCTATTCTTCCATAGTTTCAAACAAAAGTGTGGTAGTACCCTATCAAACCTAAGAATCCTCTAATATTCTTCAAGGTTTTAGGAATCATCTAGTCCATTATGGATTTAATTTTTTTAGGGTCTACCTTGAAACCTTCATGAGATACAATATGACCCAAATACTCTACCTCCTTTACCCCAAAGAAACATTTTCAATTTTTTACATATTGGTGTTACTCCTTTAGTAGTTGTAGCACCATGTCAACATGTTGAACATGTTCTTCCCAACACTTGCTATAAATTAGTATATCATCAAAAAATACTAACACACATTTTCTAAGGAAGGGCTTGAAAATGGAATTCATCAAACCGTGAAATGTGGAAGTTGCATTCGTAACTCCAAAAGGCATGAACAAAATTTCTCAATGAACTTCATGAGTTCTCAATGTTGTTTTTGGGATTTATTCTTCCTTCATTATAATGTGATGATATCCTAAACGAAGATCCAACTTTGGGAAGTAAACTGCTCCATGTAGTTCATCTAACAATTCATGAATGATTGGAATGGGAATGTGATATTTAATGGTGAGATTGTTGAGATCTATATAATTTGGACACATATGACATGATCCTTCCTCCTTGTGTACCATTACCACTGGTGCATAGTAAGAGCTTTGGCTAGGACTAATTATTCCATCCTCTAACATTTCTTCCGCCATACACTCAATTATGATCTTTTGGCCATAGGGTATCTATATTGTATGATGTTAGGAAGAACACTTCCTTGAATCAAGTGGATAACATGATCATGATCTCGAGTATGTGGAAGACCTTTTGGAATTTCTTCAAATACCTTGAAATTATTATTAATGATCCTTTGGATATCTAGGGAATGGGAGGATTAGATGTTTGAACCTCTAGTGAGAATAATTGTGCAATTACACCCTGATGTCCATTTTTCAAAAATTTGTCATTCCATTAGAAATTATCACCTTGCTTGGTTTCCCTATGATACCCATTACCTCAAATTATTTTCCTTCTCAGGAAAATTTCATGAAAAGTTCTTGAAAATTAAAATAGATTATTCTTGATGATTGTGATCATTGAAACCATAATACAACATCAACACCACCCATTGGGATAGAAATAATTGAAATATTGTTGGCTCAACCCTCAACCAACAAAACCCATTCGACAAGTGTCCCCTCTATCGACACTCGACTCGCCGCAATCTCCCTGAGCATCGGCCCAGACGGGTCTTACCCCGTCCAGCAACACCCGCATAACGGATAAGGTCTCACCCGAGATGTTCAAGGGAGGGCTGACAAAACCAAGTTTTCATGGTATAGAAGAGGATTAGGGGCATCGACAGTTCCTCAGTTCCATAAGCAGATCATATCAAATTCTTTAGCAAAACCCATACATCATTGCACATCATTCATTCATAATAGATCTACTAATGCCGAAGAAGATATAAACCGATAACAACATTCATAAATAGTAAACATTTCATCATAGATCCATATTTTAGATTCACCTATCATTCATCATCGAGTTTGCAGGAATGGAAAGACGGAAAAAGAAAAAAGAACACAATAGCTATTCAGATCAGCATCCATCTTATCATATTAGTTCTGCACAATCACCCACAGATCAAAACAAATAACAATTTATCTCAGATAGAGATCGACTTGTTCTCTTATCATTGATCAGTCTCAATACCATTCCTACCGATATCAACTTATTTCTATATATAGGCTTGAACCTTTACATTCATGGTCCTCTTCTAACTAACTCCTAAATGATTTAACTGACTAATGAGCAATATCCACAAAAATGGTCAACAAGTAAAAAAAGTGACGCAATATAATCAAAAGTAGTCTATCTTCCGCCTATCGTTCTATCTTCATCTTACATGGTGTCTTCTATGCTAGCACAGCATCCACGATGTTGCGCAACTTAGCCCAACCCCTTGCAAAGAGGCCCCCAACACAGTCTTGTGGCTCATCCTCAAACCATGTCAAATGGACTTGGTGTACTCAGCAAACTTGGGTTTGCGAAAATTGATGAAATGTGTTGTTTTCCAAGAATTTGTCATACTGTGACATTTGCTGCAACTTCCTCCTTTGTGTTCAATCTCTGCTAAACTTGGCATGCCTCCAACCAAAAATACTGGTCCTTGGAATTCTTCGGGCTCACTATTACTGTCTGGGTGACTCCCTACTGCATGAAAATTGTTTGCATGAATTATGGGCTTTCGTGCCACCTTAGAAGCCATTCTAGCATCCAGTACATTGTCGTTCCTTACATTCAGGCTCAGCTCGGGCCACCTAAAGTTGATCCTATTCCTTATTCCTACAGACTTAGTCAATTGGGGAAAGAAATCTATCCCCTTTCGAATTCCTTGTGGGTTTCTTGGTCTGCGCCTCAAACCAACTGGGAGAAATATAGCTAAGGAAAACCTTTCCAGTCACTTCCATCTCAGATGATCCAGCCGACATAATTGCAACTTTGTCTTCAATTTCTGCTGATGAAGCATTCTCACTCAAAATCTCCCCTGGATCCAGGGTGCACTAGTGCATATTTTATCTGGGTTCCACTGCCTTACACAGTAGATATTCCTACCTCTCCAACTTCAGACGGTGTAACTTCACCCCATGGTGTCAACGACTACCCATCTACCCATACCACCATCTTCCCCTCTTCCCACCAGCCTCACTTCGAATATCCAGATTCACTTCAAATATAATCATTGTCATATTGGGCTCATTATTAGGGCTAAATCCTACATTAATGATCCTATTACACTGTCTATTCTACCCACATCCCACTTGGATGTGCTATCATTAGATGTTACTTTAAAAAGTGTTGCAATTCACATGTCTTAACAGTCGTTGTTGAGTGCTAATGCAATGTCCGGTCGCCGTCTTTCAGTGGGTGGAATCCGTCATCTAAACAGTGATACTGATTCTTCTGCTTGTTCAGCTTATCCTTTTTGTGCAATCACTCCTCTGGCACAACCATATCCTCGTGCACAACCACTTTATCAGGCACAGTCACTCTCTTCTATGTAGCTATTGTTATGTCTGTGCAACCCCTCTTCTCCATGCGACTATTGTTTTCTCATCGTAGCCCTTCTCTTCCATGCAACTAATGTTATCTCATTGCATCCCTTCTCTCTTGGAATAATCACATCTTCTTTCTATCTATCCTTCCCCTTTCTTTGTGTGGCAGCTCAAGCAATGCGTAGTGTTGTCTGGTTAATTAAACTTCTCTTTATCTAGTGCTGATTTTGACTATGTCACAACCCTACAACTATTGCAACATATCCTTTTAATTGCGCTAATGACTCCTATTCTTACGCAGCCCCTTTTGGTGCGCCATTCCCCTACCTCTACCTATATTTTCTTTCTTTCTTCTTCTCTTCTTCTCTTTTTTTTTAGTGCGCACTACCTCAGGCATTGCATGGTTCTTCCCCTGTTCGATAGGGATTCAAGCGGTTTCCATTCACAAGCTTTGGCAGCACCGCCGCATATAAATATTGTAATTGAAACGCGCCCGTAGAGGTAATATAATTAACAAGACAAGGACCTAACCAGTGCATCTGTAACTTACTTAGATGCTTCAAGAACTTACTGTCATAGAGAAGCACTAAACCCCCTTGCTGAAACTGTTTGTTTTTTATATGGTGATCATGCCATGCCTTTTGTCGGTCCTTCCCGATGTGCTGATGGAATCCTGCAATAAAATGGTCTTCCTCAATCTGTATTAACTGCATTGTGCACTCTGTTAGCGTGGCTTCATCATCCATTCCTATCGCGGATGCAATGCACAAACTTGGGATGATGTACTCCATAGGCATGACTGCCTCTTTCCCATATACTAATTTGAACGGTGTTTTTCCCTTCAATCTATTGCAAGTGGTGCGATATTCCCATCACACAGCTGGAATCTTCAAATCCTAGTCATCTCGGTTAACATTACATACCTTTGTAAGTGCATGCTCCAAGATTTTGTTGAAGGCTTATACGGTCCCGTTTGCTTGTGGATGGTATGGTGTGCTTTTCTTGTGCTATATTTGTAGTTCCTCTGTCAATGATCGTATTGTGCGATTGATAAAATGGCTGCCCTGGTCGCTCATCAATAATCTTGGACATCCAAACCACATCACAATGTTATCAAATAGAAATCTTGTTGCTAATACAGGAGTGCAATCCACAACTAGGGCAGCCTCCACCCATCTTGTCAGGTAGTTTGTTGTTGTGATTATGTACCGAGCACTAGTTCTTTTTCTGGGTGGGTTGATTAGACCCACAAAGTCTACAACCCACTTCTCAAAAGGTTGCAGAGTCACCTATGGTACTAGTGGAATCTCATCTCATTGCGACGGTATCCTCGTTCATTGAGATACATCGCAGTTCTATGCGTATTCTGTTGCATCATTATGTAGGGTGGGCCACCATAACCCTGCGCGTAGCACTTTTCTGGCAGTAGCATGACCCCCATAGTGTCCACCAGCAATGCCTGCATGCGCCTCTTCCAAAATATTCTCCTGCTCATGTGGTAGGACACATCGTCGCAATATTTCATCGTGTCCCATTTAATACAGATGTCCAACAGTCAACTGGTAATCAGAAGCTTTAACTACTAGCTATTTCTTTTGACTTGTGGAAATTTCTTCTGGGGACACCCTACTTGCCAAAAACTGAAGTATAGGAGCATAGTTGTCATCGACCATGTCGACATGGAATAGTTGCACATCGAGCAGTCCTTCAATATTGGTAGGTTCTTTTCCTGTCTCGATTCTAGACAAGTGATCAAGGCCAGTGTTCAAGCAGCCCAACTTGATAATAATCTCAAAATGAAACTCCTGGAAGAGAAGTAGCCAACGACATATCTTCCCCCCCAACACAATCTTGTTGACCAAATAATTCAGCGTCGAATGGTCAGTAACCATCTTAAAGTGTCCTCCTAACAGATAGTGTCAAAATTTCTGCAGTACATGGACCATCGCCAGGCCCTCGCACTTGGTGGTCACGTAGTTCTTCTTTGCAAATGACAACTTTCGACTGGCAAAAGCAATTGGGTGATCCATATCTCCCTCTCCTAGCTGTGTGAGCACTACTCCAAGCGCAACAGAATATGCATCAACATGTACATGGAATTCTTTATTCAAGCATGGAAATACAAGTATTGGTGTTGAAGCCATCTTGGCCTTCAGTGTGTCAAAGTTGCCTTGACACTCAGGACTCCAACTAAATACAACTTTTTTCAATTTTTTTTCCATGGGAGCAGTGATTGCAGCATAGCCTCTAATGAATTGCGATAGTACCTAGTGTGGCCCAGTGTTTACCGAAGCATATTTACATTGGTCGATGGTGGAAAACTCAATATGAGAGTTATCTTTGCAGGATAAACCAATAATCATTGCTTGAAAACGATGTGTCCCAATAGTATCCTGAATGGTGCACAAAAAAAACACTTTTTAGAGTTCACTACAATCTGATGCTGTCGGCACCTTTCTAGCATTAGTCTAAGGTTTGAAAAATGATATTTGATTAGGTCATACACTTTCCAGTCATCCATGTATACTTGCAAGAAATTCTAAATGAAATATTTAAACGCTGTGAAAAAAACTCAAAAAAATATTGCAGGCGCATTCTTCAGCCCAAAAGGCATCACTGTATATTGAAAGCAGCCCCACTCTGTAACAAATGGTGTCTTATGTCGATCTTCCTTCACAATTCTGATCTGGTGATAACCGGAAAAACCATCCGTAAAGGAATACATTTATTGATGGCCTACTCCTTTAAGAACTTCATATGTGAACGAAGTTGGAAACAGGTCATGCAAATATGCGTCATTCAGCTTCTGTAAATCAACACAAATCCAAACTTCACCCATTTTATTATCTTGGAACCCCATGGGACTGATCCATTATGACTCTTCTACCAGCTCACTGATTCTAGACACCAACATCTAGTCGAGTTCAGCCTTGACTCTTTCTTTGTATCGTGGATTTAAGCAATATGGTATCTATCACACCAGTTTTGCATCTAGTTTTAGTGGGATATTCATCTCTCTGATATCACCTAGTATCCTTTTCATCTCTGAGAACTTAGTCGGAAAGAAATCTTGAAATTCATGTAGCGGGTCTGTGATTCTTGCCATGTTCTTCTCATCCCAATAGTCCACAACACTAGAAAACTTCAAGTTCTCTTCTATCCCAATATTAACCTTTCTAATATTCAATTGCTGACTCATGGGATCAGTCGGTACATCTGGTGCTACAACATCCCTACCGCCTTCTGTCGCAGGAATATTAATGTTCCACATCTCATCACTATCTTCAGGTTGACCAGACACATTGTAACATTCCATCATGGACTGCAGATGATAGTGTGCATGTGGATCAACTAGATATGCAACCAGAAGCACCTTCAATGCCACATCTTGGATGATCTGTAGCGCATTGTTGACATATGGATTGGTATCTGCAAAACGAAAGGTCTGTGCAAAGCAAATAGTCATCTCCTCCGAAGAAGTTATTTCTCTATGCAGATCTACTGATATGTACCATAACCTCAGCATTTCATCCAGGGTGTGAAAAAAGGCATGGACCCATTCATCCTTTGGTCGCAATGCCCACAATTTTTGGAATTCCATCAAATGGTTGCTAGGGTCATTCCGTCCATCATACCTCCCAACATGGTATACTTCTGCATCGCTGAAGCGAACTGTCATCAAGCGTCGACACTATTCCCATCCAATAATTGTATTTTTGTGAGTTTCCCACCAGCACGCTAGAGTAGCCTTCAGTGCTTCCTCTAGTGCCAATAGTCGTAGTGGTTCCGATACCTTTTCTTCAAATTCTATTAATAACGCAGAAAGTTCAAGAAACCCTTCATACACAGGTAATTCCACAATCTCAGTTGCAACATGGCACAATGTCTACGTGATTAATATGCACTTCCTAAAGGACACCTCATGCATCCAATTTTGCCAATTTTCCAGCACATCCTCATAATCAGAAGTCATAGAGCTATCACTGCACAACCTGAGTTCTACGTCAGCTATGGGGTGAATATAATATTCAGATATATTGTAGGGATGATCCCACCCCTTGACAACTTCATCTTTTATTGGTTCAACGTATCGTCAACCTTCATTAGGGTCCATAGATGCGATGGCCCGAATATATTGGTTCTCAAAAGTCATTATCCTCTTCTTGAAGTTGATGAATGTCATGCTATCATTGGGCCATCTAACCCCCAACAGAGCAAGGTAGGATCCTTCACCATTAAAAACCTCTATTACATCAAAATCAACATGATTCCTCATACCTTCAACATCTACGACTGGGTGAGACACTCATCCAATTGGTTGCACCTTTGCCTAATTACTTAATCGCAACTACACTATTCCTAACGATATCAACTTATTTCTATATATAGGCTTGCGACTTTACATTCATGGTCCACTTCTAACTAACTCCTAACTGATTTAATTGACTAATGACCAATATCCACAAAAAATGGTCAACAAGTACAAAAAGTGACATAATATAATCAAAAGTAGTCTATCTTCTGCCTATCGTGATATATTCATCTTGCGTGGCGTCTTCTATGCTTGCGCAACATCCACAATGCTGCACAACTTACCCCAACCCATTACCAACAAGGTGTCAAACCAATCTTGGATTTATGACTATGGACCTGTAAAGCAGGGTGTGAACAAACGCATGGACCCATTCATCCTTTGGTCACAATGCCCACAATGTTTGGCATTCCATCCATCATACCTCCCAGTATGGTATACCTTTTCATCTCTGAAGTGAACTATCATCAAGCGTCGACATTGGGCCCATCCAATAATTGTCTTTTTGTGAGTTTCCCACCAGTGCATTGGAGTAGCCTTTAGTGCTTCCAATTCCACAATCTTCAAATTCTATTAAGAATTTAGAAATTTCAGGAAACCCTTCATAGACTGGTAATTCCATAATCTCAGTCGCAACATGGCACAATGACTACGTGATTAATCTACACTTCCTAAAGGACACCTCATCCATCCAATTTTTCCAATTTTCCAGTGCATCCTCAGAATTAGAAGTTGCATAACTAGCACTGTGCCAACTAAGTTCTTCGTCGGCTTTGGGGTGAATGTAATCTTCAGAGATATTATAGGAATGATCCCACCCCTTAACAACTTCATCTTTTATTGTTTCAATGTATCGTTGGCCTTCATCAGGGTCCATAGGCGCGATGATCCGAATATATTTGTTCTCGAAAGACATCATCCTCTTCTTGAAGTTGATGAATTCCATGCTATCATTGACCTATCCAACCCCCAATAGAGCAAGGTAGGAGTCTTCACCATTAACAATCTTTATTACGTCAAAATCAAAACGAGTACGCATACGTTCAACATCTACGACCAGGTGACACACCCGTCCAATTGGTTGCACCTTCGCCCGATTAGCTAGTCGCAGCTGCACTACAGACCATCCCAATGTCATTTGCCCCATATTTTCCCATGTCTACTTTGTTAAGATATTTATGTCTTACCCTAGATACATAATGACTTATTCGACTTCATAGTCTCTAATCTGAATATTCATATGCATCTCCTTTCCTGTCTTTTTCTTATGTAAAGAGTTCATCGTGGACTCCTTACTCGAACGACGCAACAAGTTTTCAATCTCAACCAAAGCATCAGGGTATTTTTCTAGTGATAGAAAACTCTCAAAGAATTGGTACAAGGTACCATCCTACTGTGATGGTCCCACCTCTAGTGTAGAATCAAAAGCGGAAGGCATTTCAATAACAAGAGACTTACTAAGAGTTTGTTCGATCGGATCCCGTGCTCCAAGAAATGTCTCCTTTTCTATTGTGATATTGAACGCTGCCTTCTTATCCATCCAGTCAAGTTTGTGGGAGGGTCCCATGTCCTCCTTTTGTGGCTCTCGCTCGGGTGACAATGACAACATCAACATCTATTGTTCTATATTCTGCGAAAATCGTTACGACCATCGGTCCTTGATTTTGGTTCATTGGGGAATTCTAAGTCAATGCCATATTCTAGTTCATTGGGGGATTCATTAGTTGTTTCACAATATCATTATGGATTAGAACTTGAGTATGTGGTTGCAACTGATTCTGGTTTTGTAGCTAATTCTAAATTTGGACCTGATTCGGGCTCTACAACTGAGGAATTTTCCCAGCCTGCCATCTTGAGATTAGTTGTGGGAAATTTTTGACCATGTGATCAATCATCATGGAATATGTACATGAACATTGTAAGTGTGGGAATTCCCTCTAATAGTGCCCAAATACCCCATAATTGTAGGACTAGACTGATTCGTGACCCCATCCTCCTCCTCTTCCTCAAAATCCTTCGTGTGGTTGGTACTATGGTGAAGCCATCTATTGTGGTATGGGATTCAGCTACTGCTAAACATACCAGGAATCTTGAACATACTACGGCTATGGCTGAGGCATCGTCATTTGATTGTACTACGGATGTGGCACAAATTACGGTTGTAGTGCGAACTGTGGCTACGGCTGTGACGGTATAAATTGCATCTGCAGCGACGGTGTATACTGTGTTCGAGCATTCACTGCCTGAGGTTGTATTTGCAGTTGTTTTTTAGCACGATGATCTTCTCCATTCACAAAGTATGAATCATATGCTCTCTCCTACAACATATCATATGCCCAGTAGTATTTCTCTTCATGTCCCACTGATTTACAAAAAGAACAATATATATTGGATGGTTTTGACACCATATTCTACATGTAGCTACACTCCTTGTTCTGGTTCCCATAAACTTGGCATATGCGACACCATGGGACACTGCCACAACTTAATGGATTTGGCGCATCTGAAACTAGATAATTTCAGAAACTAGGGCAGTTGTCCTTGGTGTTCCCGTCTGCAAAACATCAAGTACACAAAATATTGTCACGGTCTTCCTTCTCCTTCTTGATGTCTTATAACTGGATTGTTAAATTTTCCAGCTGCGCCTGGATTTGATTCATGCCAATTGCACTCTCTCCAACCGGTGAACTTTTCCAACTTCATCACAATCTCCAGAGCCTCACTCTGCATTGTGATCTTCTGCTGCATCAGTGGCTGCCGGGTATGAGGTACCAAGGCTGCAATAAACCACTCTTTGTGTTGGATCACTCACCCCAAAGCTGACTTGCGCCATCAATTTCTTGAACCTCTAGTCGAAGCCCCACACAGTCTCATTAGGAAATTTCTTGATCTCTTTCAATTCAGTAATATATTGAGCCTTAGACTTAGGCTTCCAGAACTCATCAATTAGTCCCTTCCAGATTTTGTCCAATGTCTTAGCAGGCATCCCCATAGGAACCTAAATGAATTTCATGAACCAATATAGCACACAACCCGGAAGGGTAGTCGCCAATTGGCCTTTCTTGGAATCATCATCAGTGGTCTATCGAACTGTCCACACTGCCTCGCAGAGGAACCAATACTGCTTGGGTTCTTCAATCCCATTCCCATGAAACAAAGGTAATTTAGCCTCCTCTCTTTCCATCCTCAACATTCTTCCTATAGATGCTACTATACTACTAGACTTTTGTTGACACATCGAGCAAGTTGATATACAATTTGTGGTTTTTCCTGAGCTTGAAGTGGTGCATAGAGGCATGGGCACAGTGCTACAAAATATCCTTCTAATTCCACTAATGAATCTTATTCTTACGTAGCCCCTTCTGGCGTGCCCTTCCCCTACATATACCTATATTTTATTTCTTTCTTCTTCTCTTCTTCTCTTTTTTTGTAGTGTACACTACCTCAGGAATTGCATGGCTCTTCCCCCATCCAATAGGGATTCAAGAGGCTACCATTCACAAGCTTTGGTAGCACCACCTGGCCTAACTGTTGTAATTCAACTGCACCCCCAGAGGTAATAGAATTAACAAGATAAGGACCTAACTGGTGCATCTATAACTTACTTGGATGCTTCAAGATATTGTTCTCGTAGAGCAACACTAAATCCCCTTGCTGAAATTGTTTGTTTTTTATATGGAGATCATGCCACGCCTTCTGTTGGTCCTTCTCGACATGCTGATGGAATCCTATGATAAAATAGTCTTCCTCAAGCTGTATTAACTGCGTTGCGTGCTCTGCTAGCATGGCTTCGCCATCCATGCCTGTCGCCACTGCAATGCACAGACTAGGGATGATGTACTCTATAGGCATGAAGACCACTTCCCATATACTAATTTGAACAGTTTTTTCCCTGTAAATATCTTGCAAGTGGTGCGATACGCCCATAGCATAGCTGGAATATTCAAATCCCAGTCATCTTTGTTAACATTACATACCTTTGTAAGCGCATGCTCCAAAAAATTTTGTAAGGCTTCTACTGTCCCGTTTTCTTGTGGATGGTATGGTGTACTTTTCTTTTGTTGTATCTGTAGTTCCTTCGTCAATGCACATACTGTGCGATTGATAAAATGGATGCCCTGTTCACTCATCAATACTCTTGGATATCCAAACCGCGTCACAATGTTATAAAATAGAAATCTTGTTACTGTCGCAGCAGTGCATTCCACAACTGGGGTAGGATCTGCACATCTTGTCAGGTAGTCTATTGTTGTGATTATCTACTGATCAATCAGTAATCCCTGCTTGCAAATTATGTGTCCCAACAGTATCCCGAATGTTGCACATAAATTGTAATTTTTAGAGTTCAGTGTGATCTGATTCTCTCGGCACCTTTCCAGCATTGGTCGAAGGTTCGCAAAATGATCTTTGATTAGGTCGTACAATGTCTAATCATCCATGTATACTTGCGAGGATTTCTAAATGAAATATTTAAACGCTATGATAGTAACTTGGGAAAATATTGCAGGCACATTCTTCAGCCCAAAAGGCATTCCTGTATATTGGAAGCAACCCCACTCTGTAATAAATGTTGTCTTATGTCGATCTTCCTTCGCGATTCTGATCTAGTGATAACCAAAAAAACCATCTATAAAGGAATACATTTCCTGACCGCCTACTCCATCAAGAACTTCATCTGTGAATGGGGTAAAAAATGGGTCATGAAAATAGGCATCATTCAGCTTCTGTAAATCGACATAGATCCAAACTTCACCCATTTTCTTATCTTGGACCACCATGGGACTAGTCCATTCTGACTCTTCTCCCAGCTCAATGATTCCATACTCCAGCATACATTTGAGTTCAGCCTTGAATATTTCTTTGTATCACAGATTTAAGTGCTATGGTCTCTGTCACATCGGTTTCGCATCTGGTTTTAGCGGGATCTTCATCTCTTCGAAATTTCCCAATATCCCCTTCGTCTCTGAGAACCTAGTCAGAAAGAGATCTTGAAATTCATGTAGCAGGTTTGTGATTCTTGCCATAGTCTCCTCATTCCAACAGTCCCCTAGAAAACTTCAGGTTCTCTTCTGTCCCAATGTTAACCTTTCCAATATTCAGGGGCTGACTCATGGGATTAGTCGGTACATTTGGTGCTGCAACATCCCTACTACCTTATGTCTCAGGAATATTAATGTTCCCTAGATCATCGTCATCTTCAGGTTCACTAGACACATTGCAACATTCCATTATGGACTGCAGATGATAGTGCGCATGTGGATCAACTCGATATGCAACAAAAACCACCTTCAATACCAAATCCCAGATGATATGTAGTGCATTGTTGACATCTAGATTGGTATCTGCGAAACAAAAGTTTTGCGCAAAGCAAACAATCTGCTCCTCCCAAGCTGTTATTTATTTATGCACCTCTGTTGATATGTCCCATGACCTCGGCATTCCATCTAGGGTGTGAAAAAAGGCATCGACCCATTAATCCTTTGGTCGCAATTCCCAAAATATTTGTAATTCCATCAAATGGTCGCTAGGGTCATTCTATCCATCATACCTCCCAGCATCGTATACCTCTGCATCGCTAAAGCGAACTGTCATCAAGCATGTACACTCGACCCATCTAGTTTTTGTATTTTTGTGAGTTGCCCACCAGCGCGCTAGAGTAGCCTTCAGTGCTTCCTCCAGTGCCATCAGTCACTATGGTTTCAAGACCTTTTCTTCAAATTATATTAAGAATTCAGAAAGTTCAGGCAACCCTGCATAAACTGGTAATTCCACAATCTTAGTCACAACATGGCGCAATGACTACATGATTAATCCACACTTCCTAAAGGACACCTCATGCATCTGATTTTGCAAATTTTCCAATGCATCCTCTGAATCAGAAGTCATAGAAATAGTTTCACCAAACGAGTTCTCCGCCGGCTATGGGGTGAATATAATCTTCAAAGATATTGTAGGCATGATCCCACCCATTGAAAACTTCATCTTTTACTGGTTCAATGTATCGTCGGCTTTCACCAAGGTCCATAGGCGGGATGACCCAAAAATATTGGTTCTCGAAACTCATCATCCTCTTCTTGAAGTTGATGACTTCCATACTATCATTGACCCATCCAACCCCCAATAGAGAAGGGTAGGAGCCTTCACCATTAACAACATCTATTACATCAAAATCAACATGAGTCCGCATACCTTCAACATCTAGGACTAGGTTAGACACTCGTCCAACTGGATGCACCTTCTATTAATTAGCTAGTTGTAACTGCACTGGGGACCAACCCAATGTCGGCTGCCCCATGTTTTCCCATGTCTTCTTTGTTAAGATATTTACGTCTGACCCTAGATCCATAATGACCAAGTTGACTTCATAGTCTCCAATCTAGATATTCATACACATCTCATTGCCTGTCTTTTTCTTATCTAAATATTTCACCGTAGACTCCTTACCCGGACGACGCAACAAGTTTTCAATCTCAGCCAAAGCATTAGGGTATTTTGCTAGAGATAGACAACTCTCAAATAATTGTTGCAACGTACCATGCTACCACGATGGCCCTACCTAGAATCAAAAGAGGAAGGAATTTCAATAACAGGCGACTTACTAAGAGTTTCTTCCGATCGCATCATGTGCTCTAAGAAATGTATCATTTTCTGTTGCAATATTGAACGGTTCCTTCTTTTGGTGTCTCTCACTCGGGTGACAATAGAAACATCAACATATGTTGTTATGGGTTCTACATATATCGTTGCGACCATTGGTCCTTGATTTTGGTTCACTGGGGGATTATGAATCAATGACAGATTCTGGTTCATTGGGGTATTCATTGGTTGGTTCACGGTTTGATTATGGATTGGAACTTGAGTCTGCGACTGCAACTAATTATGTTTTTGTAGTTGATTCTGAGTCTGGATCTGATTTAGGCTCTGCAACTAAGGAACGTTCCCAACCTGCCATCTCGAGATTAGTTGTGGGAAATTTTTGATTGTGTGATAAATCGTGGTGCAATATGTACATGAACATTATAAGTGTGGGAATTCCCTATGATTGTGCCCAAATACCCCACAATTGTAGTGCTGGAATGATTCACAGCCTCATCCTCTTCCTCGGAACTCTCCATGTGGTTGGTACTATGGCTGAGCCATCTGTTGCAGTATGGGATTCAGATGCTGCTGAACATACTGGGAAGCTTGAACATATTGCGGTTGTGGCTGAGGCATCGGCATTTGGTGGTACTGTGGCTGTGACGCAAACTGCGGTTGTGGTGCAAACTGTGGCTGTGACTGTGATGGTATAAATTGCATCTGCGGTGGCAGCATACTGTGGTCGAGCATTCACTACCTAAGGTTGTATCTGCAGATTTTGTACAGTGCGATGATCTTTTCCCTTCACAAAGTATGAATCATATGCTCTCTCCTATAGTAGATTATATGCCCGACAGTATTTGTCTTCTTGTCCCACCGATTTACAAAAAGAACACTATAAATTGGTTGGTTTTGACACCATATTCCACATGTTGCTACACTCATCGTGTCAGTGCCCATAAACTTGACATATGCAACACCATGGGATGCTGCCACAACTTAATGGATTTGGTGCTCCTGAAACTAGATAATTTTGGAAACTGGGGTAGTTTTCGTTGGAGTTCTCATCTGCCTGACACCGAGTACACCAAACATTGTCACAATCTTCCTTTTCCTTCTTGATGTATTGTAACTGGCTTGTTATATTTTCCAGCTGCTACTAGATTTGATTCATGCCAATTGCACTCTCTCCAACCAATGAATCTTCCAACTTCATCGTAATCTACAGATCCTCACTCTGTGTTGCGATCTTCTATTGCATAAATGGTTGTCAGATATGAGGTACTATGGCTGCAATAAACCACTCTTTGTGATGGACATCACTCATCTCAAAGCTAACTCGAGCCATCAATGTATTGAACCTCTGGTCGAAGTCCCACACAGTCTCATTAGGAAACTACTTGATCCCTTTCAATTCAGTAATATATTGAGCCTCAGACTTAGGCTTCCAGAACTCATCAATTAATCCCTGTTGGATATTGTCCAATGTCTTAGCATGCGTCCCTGTAGAAATCTAAATGAATTTCATGAACCAATATAGCGCACGACCCCGCAGAGTAGTCTCCAGTTGGCCTTTCTTGACATGATCATCAGTGGTCTGTTGAACTGTCCACGCTGCCTTAGAGAGGAACAAGTACTGCTCTGGATCATCAGTCTCATTCCCATGAAACAAAGGTAATTTAGTGTCATCTCCTATCGTCCTCATCCTTCTTCCTATAGACTTTAATCTACTACTAGACTGTTGTTGACACGTCGGGAAAGTTGATGTAGAATTTGTGGTTTTTCCTGAGTTTGAAGTGGTGTGAAAAGGCGTAGGCACAGTGATGTCTGGGTTTGATATTTTTGTAGCATCAGGCATAGTCTGGGTCTAGTTGTCCTCTTCATCACTGCAGGGTTGCTTTGTACCATGTGGTTGTCCTTCACGGTTTTGCGTTTCGATCGCACTAGAACCTTCCCCTATAGAAACCTTGATCCTCCCCTTGTACAACCACTCTCTTCCTCAACTTCCCTCATAGTCTCGTCGAAACTTGCACCCATCTACCCCTTACCTTCCCATTTGTCTCTCTCCTTTAGTCACAGAATCCAACACCTCTGCACACCAGAGTTTTACTACTCTAGGTGCATTTTGAGTATGCCCTTCTCACAAATAAGCATCTTAATTGAAAACTATAAAAACAATAAGAACCTACCTCTGGGTCCATTGATGAATTCCTGTTCTGCTTCATTGTAGGATTTGGTAGTGTTGACGAAAAATTCAGTGATATATCCCGCGAGGATACTATCCATCCAAAGCTCAACAGCTCGTGATGCATGATTGTCAGTTTCTTGTAGCTCCTTGATTAACTCACGGGTCCAAGATGTTGGTTCTCCTCCTTGGAAATTCATATTCTTGTATGTGAACTACGCCAACCACTTGTACAATATAATAGGAAACTCATAGAAAAAATACTCGTGAGGACCATCGTGTATGCAATTCTCCAACCACTTGTCTATGGTTAATCCTTGGTTCTGATGTTCTACTTCAGAAAACTCTTGCAGCTTTTGGTCAAACCAATATTGGATTTTTGGTCACGTCGGATGCCACATCCCCTCCTCTTAGTCGCAACAAGGTCCGCACAATTGATCACATGGTCGAAAATTGTCGACGACTAATGTCGAGATGGCAGGCTGGGAACGTTCCTCATTTACAGAGCCCGAATCAGGTCTAGACTCAAAATCAGCTACAGAACCAGAATCAGTTGTAGCCATAGACTCAAGTTCCAATATAGAATCAAACTGTGAACCAACCGATGAATCCCCCAATGAATCAGAATCCACTGTTGACTCAAAATCCCCCAGTGAACCAAAATCAAGGACTAACGGTCACAACGATCTTTGCAGAACCCAAAACAACATATGTTGATGTTTCCATTGTCACCTGAGCGGGAGCCATAATAGGAGAAGATGGGCCCTGCCCACATATTCGACTCGTTGGACAAAAGAAGGAACCATTCGATATCGCAACGGAAAAGGAGACATTTCTTGGAGCACGGGATTCGATCAAGCGAACTCTTGGTAAGTTTCTTGTTATTGAAATGCGTTTCACTTTTAATTCTACATTAGAGGTAGGACCATCACGGCAGCATGGTACCTTGCAACAATTCTTTGAGAGTTTTCTATCGCTATCAAAATACCCTGACGCTTTGACTAAGATCGGAAAACTTGTTGCGTTGTCCAGGTAAGGAGTCCACGATGAAATATTTACATAAGAAAAAGACAAGCAAGGAGATGCGAATGAATATTCATATTAGAGACTATGAAGTCGACTCGATCATTCTAGATCTAGGGTCGGATGTAAATATATTTCCAACGAGACATCATTTGTTGGCTCATCCCTCAACCAACAAAACCCAGCTAAAAGGGGTCCCTTCTGTCCATGCTCGACTCGTCACGATCTCCTTGAGCATCGCCCCAGACGGGTTTTATGCCATCCAGCAACACTTGCAGAGAGAATGAGGTCTTACCTAAGATGTTCAAGGCAGTGCTGATGGAACCAAGCTTCTGCAGTATAGAAGAGGGTTAGGGGCATTGATAGTTCCTGAGTTCCATAACCATATTAGATCAACTTCTTAAACAAAACCCATACATCATTGCACATCATTCATTCATAAGAGATCTACCAATGCCGAAGAAGATCTCAACCGATAACAACATTCATATATAGTAAACATTGCATCATAGAGCCATATTTCAGATTCACCTAGAATTCATCATCAAGTTTGTAGGAATGGAAAGTCAGGAAAAGAAAAAATAACACAACAGCTATTTATATCAACATCCATCTTATCATATTACTTCTACACAATCACCCATAGATCAAAACAGATAACAATTTATCTCAAATAGAGATCGACTTATTCTCTTATCATTGATTAGTCTCAATACCGTTCCTACCAATATCAACTTATTTCTATATATAGGATTGTGCCTTTACATTCATGGTCCACTTCTAACTAAATCCTAACTGATTTAAATGACTAATGACCAATATCCACAAAAATGGTCAACAAGTACAAAAAGTGACGCAACATAATCAAAAGTAGTCTATATTTCTCCTATCGTGCTATCTTCGTCTTCTGTTGTGTCTTCTATGCTTGCGCAGCATCCACAATGATGCACAACTTACCCCAACCCCTTGCCAAAAACTATTTAGTACTTATTCCCCCATACTAAAATTGATATTATGGAATTTCCCTAAGCAACTGATAGTTCCTCCATCTGCAATCATTCTTGAAAATCTCATGCCAAATATGTAAAGCAATTGAGAAATTTGGATAGTTTAGAGTGAATAAAATTATGAGTATTACCATAATAAATCAACATTGTTACCTTTTTCTCTTTGATATATCCTTCTATCGTGAGAGTTTGAGGAGTGCTAATCCCAACAAATGCACAACAAGGTATGGTAGGAGTAGTCTCTTTGGGAATAATCTTGTCTATTTCTTCATTTTTGACAGGGTTCATGTTCTTTTGCTTCTTCCTCTTCACAATCTATGTAGAATAATTTCTTCTCACCACACTTATGCCCCTTACTATACTTGCTATCACAATTGAAACATAGACCTTTCTCTCTTCTTTCATTCATTTTTTTGGGTGTCAACCTTTTAGGTTGATGTGGGGTTAGAAGAAGGAACATTATTCTCTCTACAGGTGTTAGAGGTGGCTCTTTTAGTAGCCATTGCCATATTTTTACTTTTAATCATTATTTCCAATGTGAGATCCTTCTCTAAGGATGTTGGTTCAAATAGATGCACCTCGTGTTGAATGTTATACTTCAAGGTACCAATAAATAGATCAAACAATTTATCATCCATTATTCCCTCCACCCTAATACTCAACTTTTGAAATTATTGACTGTGCTCAATTACTTGATCCTTTTCCCTTATATTTATCAATTAGATAAAGAGCGAATTTCTCTTAACATCATCATGATATGATATCAAATATTCTATAAAAATGAACCAAGAGATAATGGAGGTCTTTTTATGTTTGAAAATTCATCGGTACCACACAAACTGATCAAGTTCTAAATATAAATATGCAATCATTACCTTTTGTAGATTTGACGCCTAGTGTATATCAAAGAATTGCTCCATCTGGAATATCCATGTTATGGGGTCATTTCCATAAAACTTCCTCATTTCAATATTCGGAAGTTGGATACCCCTTTAGGACCATCCCTTATTACTTCCATTATTAGAATCAAATCCTCTTGGAGTATGCTTATTAATGGAAGGTTTCTCAACATGGATACTATATTTATCTTCTTGAGTACCATGGGACACATTAGAGGAAATTTGGGGTCTAAAATGGGCCTTATAAGAAAACGTGCCAAAATAAGTTTTTGTGAGTTGGAATTCAAGAACCAATAGAATTTCAATAAAATAAGTCAACCATAATGGTTGAATTGACATATTTGTCATTAAAAAAAACTACTTTTTTTGTTCGTATTTTCGACATATCTCCCTGTGTTTTTACTCAAATTTCGATCGGGAGAGCTCGTTGGATGCGGAATTTGATTCTGCATCCAACGAGTACCCACACTGCATACTTTTTATGGACCCCGCTACCCCAAAAACAAGAAATACCTAAAAAAACGTGATGATGATGTCATCATCACATTTTTTCAGGAATTTCTTGTTTTTGGGGTAGCGGGGTCCATCAAAAGTATGCAGTGTGGGTACTCATTGGATGCGAAATCAAATTCCGCATCCAACGAGCTCTCCCGATCAAAATTTGAGTAAAAACACAGGGAGATATGTCGAAAATACGAACACAAAAATTAGTTTTTTTATTTCTTCCTCCAAAATTAATCAATATTATTTTATTATTTTAACTATTATTTTATTATTTTAACTATTATTTTATTATTTTCCTTAGGAGGCCCATTTTAGACCCCAAAATTCCTCTAATGCATCATCACATTTATGGAGATTTTCTTTTGGATTTTGTATGAGTTTATAAATACTTTATGTATTTCATCCAACTTATTATCCATATATACCAGGATATTACTCTCCAAATTAGCTAAATCAATCATTCTTACAGTCCCTTTAATCATATCTTCCAACTTGCACACCTAGAAAGATAGGTCTTCACTTTCGTTGTAGGTCAAGGATGAATCCTTTGGTGGTTTGATTGGAGTGTGAATTTTTCCACCACATTTTTGTGCCATGTGGAACAATAGAAACATATATATACAATATTTATCACACCTTTGATATCACCCAAAATATATCCTTCTATCAAAATTTATTCCAGTTTAAAATGGCGTACCTTTTTCAAACCTTGATTTGGATATTAATTTTCTATCTAAACTTCCAACTAAAGTAACTCGAAAATTTCAGCCCCTAAGAGTATGATTTTTTTTTGTAGTATCTTAATATGTCTTCTCTTCAATTCCATAGGTATGACCTAATTTTGATCTGCCAATAAAAAATTATGGCAGTTTCCCCAACAGTTGTTATTTTTGGACCTTTCAGAAGTTCGAAAGTGTATGAACTTCCAAGTGTCAAATTATTTGGATCTGATTCTAAAATTTCCACCACATATACTATAGTCTATCTTCTCTTTGATGAAGAAATTTTCACTCAATTTGGATCTTGCATCAAGTCTCACTTAAGCAGGTTTTTTATTACCAAATTTGATAACTAACAAAAGTTTACAACTTCAACTTTTCCATAATTTTCCAGTGTTTACAAGTTTTTCAAGTTTCTACAAGTTTTCTTAGTGTTTACAAGGTTTGCGGAAAACTTGTAAACCCGGTAGATTTTGGTATCTGTGGTCATGTACATCAGAAATGATCACATGGGTTTTCTTCAACGTCGTGTGGATCAAATTTCAATCCTTGTTTTCCTGAATATCTTGCTATGACAAGGTTCTAGGATCCAGTTAATTCAATACTAGTTAATCCCTCAACCGAAGGCACATTTCTCCTAGAGTTGTGGATATGTCGATCCATTACGATTTTAATATATGTGGATTTGTAATAGTGGTAAATGGTATCTTCCTTGGATCTCTCTTTAGTTATATAGTCGGTTCCTCCATTACTTGCTTCATGATCTATGTAATAGGTTAAGAGCATGTAATGCCTAGTCTTATATTTCTAGACAGAGGACACTTATAAATACCATTTTGTAATTTTCATAAGGGATTCGATAATAATATCAAAAAATCAGAAGATCGTTTCTCATTCATTTGTATTATCTTGTTGGTCGATGATTTTGTTGTTCATGCATTTAATACTATGAGACTGCAATTTCTTGTAATTTGTAGTATGTAACCTGTTGAGGAGGGGCACCCTTCAAAGGTGCAACACTCCTCAGTGTGTTAATTTTGTGAGTATATTTTCATTTGTGAGTTATATATATTTCATTTTCATTATAGTAAAGTGATAATGTTGTGTGGATTGGTGTGATATTATTTCAGATTGATTTTATCACAGAATGGATAAAATCCTATAGTGTTCTCAATGGAAGTCTGAACTATGTAGAAATAGGTTGTGTGCATGTTATAATTCAATCATATTTTGTTCCAGTAGGTTAAGACTAGTTTTTAGATTTTCTTGTGATTTACATTCCATATTTAATTTTTTTTTGATTTGATCCTGAATAAAGATATTTGATAGCATCATAGTACTATGTTGTTGAGTACGGTATATTCCTGGGCAATATCAACAATACCTGACCTTGACTGGGACCAGTTACAAATTGAGAAATTGGCAGTTGTCAATTAAACCTATTCAAGGATTCTTTTGGTGATCAAAATCATAAGAGTA
>LPNX010893339.1:1093732-1130538 GCA_001517045.1 Pseudotsuga menziesii | reverse complement strand
CCCTTCCTGAAGAAAAACCAATGAAAATAGCTCTGGCTCTGGCTAAGCGAGGTTTAGTGGGTCAGTTCATGGGGCTATGGCCCTCCACCAAGACCACAGATGACTGGATACAGAGGAACTGGAAGCCCAACCTGAAACATGGAGTTACTTGCTACCCCGTTGGAAGAGGATTCTTTGTTTTCGAATTCATATCAGAAGAAGATCGGGACTTGATTTTTAGAAATGGCCCCTACTTCATGGGGACACAGGGCCTTTAATTAAACAAATGGATGCCGGACTTTGACCCCACGGTCAATCTTCCCAATCTCCCGGTGCATTGTTGGGACTACGAGTCATTGCAGAGAATAGGGAATGGAATCGGTCGCTTCATTGATAAAGCCGACAACAAAGGACAATACACATGTGCCAGAATCTGTGTTGAAGTGGATCTCGAAGCCAGCCTCCCGAAGGCAGTAAAGTTAACAGTTGGATCTTGGACCCATTATCAAAAACTGGACTACGAGCACCTGCCATTCAAGTGCAGGAACTGCCAAGAGCATGGCCACTTTCAAAGGCACTGCCCCAAACTGGCCGAGGGGAAAGAAGATGCGGAAGGCTGGCAGAAAGTCAAGAAAGGGAAAACCCCTAATAGCACCAAAATCAAGGAGAAAGAGACCCAGGAACCTCCAAAGGGAGGCAGCTCAAAATCCAACCCTCAAGAAACCCCTGTTATAGCTCAATCCTCTACCAGCGCTCCAGAAAAAGAAGAAGCTATGGAATCACATGGCCCAATCATCTCAGCCCCCAATCCTGCTATCCCCAGCCCGTCAAAGGAACCCATAAGTCTAGGATCAGAGACAGGAGTTGATTCATCAGAGGAAGGAGACACTGAAGTAAGCAGCCCGTCAGGCACTCCAAACCAACCAAAGAGGGGACGAAAAACTGAGAATAAAAGAAGGGAAGAGCAGTCCTATAAGGACGTGGTCCAAGGCTCACAGCATACCATACCAGAAATGATGAACACCAGATCCAGAATGAAACTTGGGAAAACCCCCGAAGGGGGCCATCCCCCTCAACCAGGTAAATAATGCAGTACGTCTCCTGGAACTGCAGAGGACTAGGCAGCACCATAAAAGAAGAAGCCATAAGGGATTTAGTAAGAGAAAAGATGTCGAAAATCCTCCTAATCCAGGAGACGAAGTTGGAGGAGGAGGCTCTCCTCCGAGCAAGTAACTCGTTCTGGAAGAAAGGCCCGGGCAGGGCTGTGAGCACTCGAGGAGCATTGGGAGGCCTGGCAATGTTCTGGGACTCTTCAAATCTTGACCTTGTAGAAGAAGAAGGAACCACTCATTGGTTATTCACCAAGCTGATCCACAAAGACTCCGGCCACCCTGTAAGTATTTTTAATATGTATGTTCCTATCTTGCATGCAGAGAAAAAAGAATGCTGGGACTCCTTAAATTTTTTTCTTACCCAGCATAACCTTGAAAACTTAATAGTTGCCGGGGATCTAAATGTTACTCTGGCTTTGGCCGAGAAAAGAGGGGGATAGATTGTCCGGGACCCCGCAAGAGAATGGGTGGAAGATCTGATGCTAGATTGGGATCTTGAAGACATCATCCCTGACAATGGGAATTTTACTTGGTCCAACAAAAGGATAGGGCCTGGACATATAACTGCTCGCCTAGACCGCTTCCTTATTCATTCCTCCTTCCTTACTCTCAGACTCATGGCGTCCTCCAATATTCTCCCGCATTATACTTCTGACCACAAGCCGATCTCGCTTTCCCTCTATCTCAGGAAAAAGTTAGGCCCCATCCCCTTTAGGTTCAGCCCAATCTGGGTCAATCTGGAAGGCTTCCATGATATTGTGTCCAATTCCTGGAAAGATCCTACTTATGGTTCCCCCTTCTATGTCTGGGAAAGTAAACTCAGAAGACTCAAAATTGATCTGAAAGCTTGGGCCAAAGGCCTAAGATCCCCCATGGATGAAAGGAAAAGAGCTCAGAGGGCCCTGGAACGGCACCAGCTTGTCTTGGAAGAGGCCCCGGTCACTCTTGCCTTGCTTAACCAGGAGGCTGATCTTCAGAGAAATTACCACAAAGCTTGTAGAGAAGAGGAAATCTACTGGAGAACCAAGTCAAGAACGCTTTGGCTCCAAGCTGGAGATAAAAACACAACTTTTTTTCATAAGCAAGCTCAAGCCAGGAAAATCTACAACTCCATTAATGAAATACAAATGCAAGACCAAGTTATTACAGACTTCAATGAAATCAAGGAGGTTGCCCATCATTATTTCAAGAACCTTTATTCTGCTCCGGACTCGGATTCGGTGGATCCAAAGTCCTACCCTCTATCAGAGGTTCCAAATTTGATCAATGATGATGATAACCAGCTGCTGAACATCCCTGTAAGTATTCGAGAAATCAAGAAATCCCTGTTTAACATGGATCCGAACAAAGATCCTGGGCTGGATGGATTTACAGCCCGGTTCTACATTTCTTGTTGGGACATCATCAAATCGGACTTGTACAGAATGGTTAAGAAGGCTCAGAACTGCTCCAAGCTGGGGGGCAGCACCAATTCCTCATTCTTGGTACTTATTCCAAAAGAAAAAGGAGCCAAGAATTTCAGCAGATTTAGGCCTATTTCCCTTTGTAACACGGGGTATAAAATCGTTACCAAAATAATGGCTAACAGACTTAAAAAATTCCTGCCAAAATTGATCCCGGAAAATCAAGGCGGGTTTGTGAAAGGGAGACAAATTCTGGACAATATTATCCTTGTCCAAGAAGCCATTCACTCCAGCTACAGGAAAAAGGAAAAAGGCATGGTAGTAAAGCTGGATCTGGCTTGTGCCTTTGATAGAGTTAGGCACGATTTCCTTTTTGCAGTCATGAGCAACTTTGGGTTCAATCAGAAATTTATAGGCTGGGTTAAAGCTTGCATATCTGCCTCTTGGATCGCTCTGTTGGTTAATGGATGTACCACCAGCTTCTTCAGGGCCTCAAGAGGCCTGAGGGAAGGCTGCCCTCTTTCCCCAGTGCTCTTTGTCCTCCAAGCTACTGTTCTAAGCTTCCAGCTGAACATAAAACTCCAAAACAGATCTCTTTCAGGCATCAGAATTGTTCCAAAGGTTAAGGATGTCAATCACGCCCAGTTCACGGAGGATACTCTCTTATTGGGTGCAGCTGACCTCAATACTGCTGGTAAATTCAAAGCAGAACTGGACCTCTACAAGAACATCTCCGGAAGTGAAATAAATTATCATAAAAGCAAGATCTTTGGTTGGAATTGTTCTCCCCGGGAAATGCTGGAGATATCCCATATTCTAGAAATGGAAGGCCTTACAGCCTGGGATACCTTTACTTATCTGGGCATTCCAATTTTTAAAGCTTCCCCGAAAATTATTCACTGGCTGCCCCTGCTGGACAAGCTAAAAAACAAAATCCATACGTGGGGAGCAAAATGGCTCAACAAAGCAGGTAAAGTAATCTTGATGAACTCTGTCCTTGCCAGCCTTCCTATCTATCAATGTTTAGTCCTCCTTGCTCCCAAGACCATTACAAACAAGATTACTGAGCTGCTCCGTCGCTTTCTCTGGGAGGGTGTCAGAAACAATGAAAAGAAGTTGCATCTGGTGAGCTGGGACAAGGTCATGAAGTCTAAAATGGAGGGGGGCCTTCAAATCAGAGATGTGTCCATCCAAAACCTTGCCATGGGTGGAAAAATTCTCTGGAACATGATTACTAGGAAAAGAACCTGGAGCAAACAAATTCTCAAGAAAAAATACTTCAAAGGAGATAAGGAAAGATGCTTGGAAAGGGACACAAAAGTGCAGAAAGGGTCCCCAATCTTCTCGCTCTGCAAAAAATCTCTCCCGCATTTCACCTCAAAGCTCACCTGGATCCCTGGTAATGGAGAAAAAATTCAAATTTGGGGTGACTCTATTCTTGGAGATCAACCTCTTCATGGTGTTCACGATTTGGAAAATATCAAAGCTTGGCTCAATGCCAACAATTGCAGAACCCTGTGGGACATTTCATCTTGGGGAAGTGATGAAAACGCAGCCTGGGAAAGGTGGAATTTGGGAGATTACCCAATCGAGCTTCAGGAGGAAGCGCTGAAATTGCTGGACCTCCTTCAGGGGAAATCGCCCATAAGTGCCAGAGTAAGAGATAAACGTGGCTGGGGCTCTCGATCTGGAATTTATACTGCTGCTGCTGGTTATGTTGCAATTCTGGAGATTCCCTGGGTCCCTCCAAATCCAGCTCCGTGGAAATCCCTTTGGAATTTTCAGTCAATTCCAAAAATTGATATTTTTATTTGGAATGTGCTCCATAATGGTATTCTGACCACTGACAATCTCAGGAAAAAAGGTTGGGAATTGCCATCACGTTGCCCACTCTGTATCTGCACTGAGGAGACTGCTGAGCATCTCTTCATCTATTGCGACTTCACCAAGGAAGTTTGGAAAGCCATGCTCTGGCCCATCGTTGTCACCTTTCCTGGTTTAATTACGGAGCTTATCAGCTGCTGGATTTCCCTCTCTCCCTTTAATTTAAGCAAAAAAAGCCTTCTCAAGACTATGTGGATGTGGATTCCTGAATTCATATGCTGGAAAATATGGTTGGAAAGGAACAATAGAGTCTTTAAAGAGACCAGCAGACTCCCTCTTCAAGTGGCTGTAAAAGCTAAAATCATGTTATCAGAAGCTTTAAATTGTAAGCCTGGAATAAGCAACACGGCCACCCTATCTGCTGAAGAAGAGCGTTGGGTGAAGGATTTTCATCTGAATATTCAAAGCAATGATACCAGCAATCCTCCTCAAAAGGGGAATTGGGAAATTAGGATTGAAGAACAGGAATTTATTAAATGGAGATCAACTCTTGACGAATGGTGTATTTTCTTTGACGGGGCCTTGAAAGGGAATCTCGGTCAAGCTGGGGGAGGAGGCATCATTCTTGAACCATCCGGCAATCTCCATCTGTCCTACGCCTGGGGACTTGGTCTCGTCTCGAATAATCAGGCTGAGTATCTAGCACTGTGGCAGGGATTAAATCAAGCGAGAAAGCTGAATATTCAAAAGCTCACTATTTTTGGCAACTCTAGATTAATTATTAAAGCGTTACGCTCTAAGAAGAATCCATCGGACATCAATCTCATCCAAATTCACAGGAAAATTCTCCTCCTTTTGTCTCATTTCAGAACTGTCAAAGCCTATCATGTTTTAAGGCATCTAAATAGCCTGGCGAATGCTGAAGCCAACCAGGGAACTCTGCTGAATAAAAGCCAGTTGATAATTAATGGAGAAAACTCAAATGATAGGATTTCCTAAGGATAAAGCTGCTAGCCCGCTGCATTTTGTAAGCCTTAAGTTTGAAGTTGATTTTCCAGATGAGTTCATGCTCAGCTTTTGTCACAAGCAGCAAGATGAAGAGAAAGTTCAGTATAGAATACTGGAATATGTATTATAATAACCAGGCAGCCTTTTTGCCAGACTTTTAATAAAATTCTATCCGTTTTCGTAAAAAAAAAAAAATCATAAGATTCCCCCAATTGATTAGCAATGTTCTATGTTGGTAAGCAGTAAGAATATACAAAAAAATTTATCAATACTTGGAGATTTACTAAGAATCATTTAGATTGAATGCATCCTAGCTTTGAATTGAACTTTGAGTCCTTTGTGTGTGTGTGTGTGTGTGTGTGCGTGAATTTAATTTTATAACATGAAATTTGGTTTGAAATTAGTTAGGGACATATTTAAATTTTTCTCAAACTACCTCTACATGGATAGTGTCCATTTGTCACAAGTTTATGTTCTTTAGATTACAATTGAATAATTGGGGAATTATTTGGTATACAATTTCACTAACATTTTTGGTGCCATTGTCGGGGATGGTGTGGAAGGGCTAGAATAGATTGTTAGTTGTATTGATTTGATTATCGTATTGTGGTGTGTGTAGTTGTGAACCTTCATGATGAAGAGGAGGACCTAATAATAATATGACAGGTAAGAACTTGTACTACCACCATTGGTGAAAGAAGGTAATTTTTCCTACTCTAGGAAGATTTATTTATAAGACCAATACAAATTTTCAAAAACAAAAATTTTCACCCTCTAGAAATAGTGGAATACCAAGACCTATTAGTTCACTTTGTCAAGGAATATATCCAAACTGTTGTACTTCATCATCCTATAGAATTCAAAGAATATTGATTCCGTCCACTCAATTTCCACAACCTCCTACTCCTCAATATAACTCAATCTAACTCTGGGATTTGCCGAATAACATATATAAGAAGTCCTCCAAAGGAGGAAACTGTTGTATCGCAAATAAAACCTACTAGTGCCATAACTATGGAGGGGACAAAAGAAGGGGTAGAAACTCATACTACATAGACAAGGGATAATAGATCCACTTGATGGCAAGTTTTATAAACAACGCCATTATATGTGACCACATGATTTGTTCCACCCTGCACAATTCATGAATGCATTATTGGAGACCTTGTTGGGAAAGGGCGTGCATCTTATTCAATCAAAGGAATTGTTGAAGAAATATTTCATGAATTACACATTAAATGCTTTGAATTAAAACCATGGGATACAATGACCATGAATCAAATCATGGAGAAAATGTGAATAGGAACCAAGAAACAAGGGAATCAATCTTTAGGTTTCCTATCTTAGATAACACAAGAGGTATTGTCATGAAAATATTCCTCCCTCCATTTTACCTTAGTTTCATGGCATGCCTACTGGATACATTGATGCCTTTTTATTTGAGTTTGATATCTTATGTAGAAGCTATAATTATCACCTAGATGGATATACACTCAAATTATTCCCAAACACACTGAAAGATTATCCACTTTGATGGTTTATGGGATTGGCATATGACTCAATTACTACATGGATGATATGAAATGAGCCTTTCTCTAGAATTATCATGATTACTGAAAGGATATAAATTCAAAAGAATATATCTTTACTATGCAACAAATATATGAGGAAATATTAGAGCATTTTCTGGAAATATTCTTTTATAATTTGCAAAAGTCTAAGAATACAGGAATGAATGAAGGTACTATTAGAACTCTTTTATTGAGAGGTGTTAAGGATTAATTTATATATATTATGAATATTATGGGTTTTGGTGATGTCTCATAGTTGTATCTTACATAAATTCATGACTTGTGTAGGAAATATTCATGAAGCGGAAGCAAAGATGGAAAAGGATTGTGAGACCCTCTGTTTAGGGTGACTAAATAAGCCATTGGAGGGGTCTCAAGAGTTGAGATCATAAATATGTTAGAAATGTTAATGAAATATAACTGCAGAAGATATTCTATTTTGTATTATTATTATTATTATTACCTCTTCCGAAGATGTTGTTCCTCCCATTAGGGATGTCATTGATGTATTTCGTCATGTAAAGTGTTTAGGTAAAACCTTTGTTGTAAGTCGGGTCAGTAGTACCCACAAAAGTATTATTGAAATGTATTTTTTAGTATTCCAAGGCAATCTGGTCCTGGTAGCAAGGATAATTTGGCCTTGTTGGGTTATTAGGCCTCTTAGCTGATTAGGATAAATAGGAGAGTCGCCTCCCTCATTTGGACAAGCAGAGCACTCAAGCAGTTGCGCTAGAGAGAGAAGAAGTAGCCCATCTAGGAGAGAGGAAGAAGTCTACTATTATTCTCGGGGTGTTATAAGTATTATGCTTTGGCTATTACACTGTACTTGGTTTAATTCTATATCGAGGAATTTTTGCTGGGTTTTCTCCCCCATGAGGGTTTTCTAGGATAAATCTTTGTGTTCTTTTGTGTGGATGGACTTGTCTTTCTTTTAGTGATCCTTTTGTATATGGTTATGATGTTGTGATGCTAAATGTTTTTAGATCTTGTATATCCATTGAAATATTAACTTGGTATTAGAGCCACCCTGAAAGGAGTCTTTCTGCAACTGAAACATTGCTACAACTGTATCTACTGGAGACTAGGGTTTCATGTTGAAAATCCTAGAAGGAAAAATATAGTCATCTTGGGGATTTCTCTATAACTTGAAATTGGAGAAGGATCGAGATATGAAACTTTGATAGGCCGAAGGTAAAAAAATTATGCACCTTGTGTGCAATTTTTAGCCACATACACTACAACAAATCCTGGAATTAGCGTCCCATTTAGCATCCCCTTTTAGTGTAATTTTTTTTTACATTGAGTGGTAAAACTAGACGCTAAATGGGACGCGTTATGGAAAAAAATTAAAGCGTCCCAAAAAATGTCTATTTTTGCTTCCTAAATAGCATCATTTATGATGTCCAAAATAGCGTCTCCTTTTTTGCTTCTAGAATAGCATCCAACTTTGCTTCCTAAACAACGTCAAGGTTTGCTTCCAGAATAGCGCCCAAATTTGCTTCCTAAACAGCGTCGAGGTTTGCTTCCTAAATAACATCCTTCTTTGCTTCCTAGCGAGTGTCCACTTTTGCTTCTTAAATGACACCCCCATTAGCGCCATATTTGCATCCTTAATAGCACCATGTTAGCATCCAAATTAGCATCCACTTTTGCTACCACTTTAGCATCCCATTTTGCACCATTTTTTACTTCCAAATATGTGCCAATTTGTGCTTCCAGATTTGCACCAATTTTTGCTTCCTTTTTTGCATCATGTTTTGCTACCAAAATGATGCCAAATATTTCTTCTATCGTTGCACCATATTTTTCTTCCTATGTAGCGCCATGTTTTGCATCCAAAGTAACATCTTATTTTTCTACCATATCAACGCCATGTTTGGCTTCATCATTAGCGCCATGTGTTGCATCCTTTTTAATGCCTAGTTTCACATCTCTCATGTTTTGGTCACTAATTTAGTCATCTTTAGTATTTAACTGATATTATAATATCATTAGGGCATGGAGGAATCGAACCACCAACCTCCTGCTTGTAAGGCAGGCGCACTTCCATTGAGCTAGGACCCTTTAAGAATTTGAGAACCTAACTTATAGAGTCCTCTATAATGGTAAAAAGGATCAATACACAACTTTGAGTATCTAATGGTCGAACAAGGCAACAGAGAAAGAGGCTTTTGTAATACCAGAAAGGACACTCATCAACATCAATAGTGTTGCATGTATCAGAAGATGACAATGTAATAGTACCAATTTGGTTACCTAAAATCATGTAGCTTGGGCATTCTGGTTATATCAGGACCTGATAAGCCATGTGATTATCAATACACATGAATAGAGAAAAAATAAATGTTCTACCAGTCTAGCTAGCAGCCAAATTATGACAACCTGGTTACAAACATGTAATATCTTGCACCTTATTCTCGTAGACATACAATTCTACTATTGGTCCTAGCTACATGTGATTACACACGATATAATTTATAACTTATGTACCAACATAGTTACCTGCATAAGATCAGTTCTAACAGAGTGGGGAAACAAGAGTGAAAACAAAGAGAGTGTGCCTTGAAACAAATTTTATATCATTGCAATGAATTGTGAATTGTCGATTCAAGCATTTGAAAGAATGAGAATTGAGAATTAACTGTAGAAATGCATCTGGGAAATAGCATGAGTGCTATAAGGAAACTTAATTCCAATGTATTTAAAGATCTGTAAGGCGTAGAAGGAATAGACCACTCACTAAATATGTTGGGGGGTGGGGGTTGAAGGTATTATGGAAGGAATTTTCAGTGGAAACAACATACACTAAGAATCTACAATATCTTCCTGAACATAAAAATGGCGAGTACAAAAGAGTAATGTGGCTGAACTACACCAAGTGGATAATGGTACTCATTATGATGAAGGGATCAAAGGGATAAAAAAGAAAGTTTAGAGAAAAGACTAGTACCATTTCTAAAATATTGACCATTCCAAGAACTCCCTAGGAATGGTTTGTTGGCATCCATTTCTTGTCATTTTATGGGAACTTTTCTAGGTTTTATCCTTCAGGAGATGGGTCATTCCCATAAAACAAATGCAGTAACAATCATTTCATCTTGTAGAGCATATTTTATGCCCTCATTTGGATATAAAGGAAATGAGCATAAGGTTTAAGAAAAACCAACAAGAAGCTTAGGTTAGTCTCACCTAATATATTGCTAGTAATCAAATACTTAACAGAAGTCAACTATGATAATTCATCTAGTTATCAGTGAGAAGCTAAAGTTACCAGGATATAGATAGATATATGTACATATATGAGAACAAATTGGATACAATATGGTTGGATATGCATATATAAAAATACATGTAAAATATGTGTGAGCATGTAAAATACATGTATTTCCTAATAAAATGCTCTACAAAAATAGCTACTGACCCATTTTCCATTTTTCATATGGCATAGAGTTCCTATTCAAAACGTTCTTAAGCTCATAGCTTGGCCCAATGGAAGGGTGCTACCTCGCGTGGGGGTTATTGAATAGTTAAAAAATGTATAGCTATGTTTTTTTTCAAAATAAGGCCCAAATACGTACAACTGACAAAGGTTTTCATAATTTCATATAAAGTAAATGTGTACCTCATGAATATGACCTCACTTTTGAAAAATCCTATCCTCTTATGTTCCAATAGACTAAATAAAATGCTCCACCTTGTCCAATATTACCTGCATGATAAAGTGTTCCACATTTTAGTGTGATATCAGCTTAGTTGGAAATGCTAGCTATATCCAAACCAGTTAACACCCTTTCATTCAATGTTCAGTAATTTCAGACATAGGAGACGTCTTATAGCCTTTATATAAATCCATGTGCATTTGAAATTTCAGAAAGAGAAAACATTATACAGCTTTAATGCCAGCAATTGGATAAAGCTGGTCAAGATGAACTCGGTATCATTTCCATCAATCTAGGGACATGAGATGTTGCGATTCAAGTGATAATTAAAATTTCAAAGGCCACACAACTTCAGATGGCAAGATTTAGAAGACCAAAGTGAAAATATCACAATATCTAGTAACATATAGTGAAGTCCTTCAGTCAACATAATATTTGCCAACAAAAATTATATAATAAATGCAATCAGTGTCATAATACATTTCCTGCATATGTTAAATAGCCTGTTACAGAGAGAAATTCCTATGGCTTTGGGTACCACAACAGATATCTTGACTCCAGAAATCAATCCTCTCCAATATGCAATAGAAATTAAATATCTAACACTAAAGGATCAGACCCCGTACCTTATTCTGGACGGTTGAAGTAGATCTCCATTGAGCTTTCCAACTTCAGCTTGAATTGATAAATCAATTCCTCAACAACAAGTAAACAAGACAAACATACTATATATATTGGTGTTAGATCTATTCTAGCATATATAATCAACCATGTATAAGCATTTGAAATCATCCATGGATAAAATATTCATTCAAACATACATTATTGGACAGGAAAAGATATTTCTATTAATATAAAATCAGAGATTACAATGAATACAACCTCTGTCGACACGTCTGCGAATTGGAGAAACGGAATCCCCCACTTGGGCCTCCACCACCTCAATCCTCCATCTCTCTATAGCAAGCTAACATGAAAAATGTAAGCTTGGGAAGAACACAAAAGTGCTCCAAGGGACAAAGGGATGCAGACTCAAGCACAAGTTCTGGCAACAATGGACTATAGTTTCTTTGCTCTCAATTCTCTCTTATGCCTTCAATGTACCAAAGAGTTCCTTATATATCTTTTCAAAGGGGTAATGAAAGGTCGAATCCGAGCGATCTCAAGGCATATGGAAGGCTAGGAGTCAAGTGAGTCGAATCCAAGTCAAGGAAAACTCCAAAAGGATTTGGATTTTGCACACATCCCAATGTACGCGGTTTTAGTGGCCAAACCCGCGTATATACATGATTATAGGTTTAAAAGTCGCGTGTATTAATTTTCATATGTTTTTAGGGATGGTCAAGGAAACATCAAAGGAAAAAAAATGGTCCAAGGGGTCTAAGGAGTCTGCAGAGGGATAGGGGAAGGCCATACAATTGTGATTCACCTAGAGTGATAAAATCAGCTATAATAGATGCCCCCCTAATGTGTGAGGTCAAAGGGGTCATACGATGGCCGAAATACATTATAAGTCCATCCCAGAAGTGGAGTGATGAAGGATCCCAAATGGAAGACCAACCACCCAATCAGCATAACACAATGATACAACTTTGCACATACTGCAAATACATATAGCAGTCCCGGATACATAAGAGTACAATGGCCATGAATAGGCATGATACAAGATATCACATAAGTGGTTATCACCATGTACAATATACATAGATCAGAATCTCCATGATGAATATATACAAAGGACCATGATCTCCATACTGGCTGAAGATATATAATGGATTAAGATCTCCATAATGGCTGGAAATGTCTGACATATACTGGAATCAAGTCACGAGAGCTGAAATCTCATGAACACTGGCACAATCAAGGAGGTAGCATATAAGAGATGCCACCAATATGGAAGGTATTCTACACAAACCACTACGAGTACATGTCCTAATATGCGAATAGAGGTGTCGAGGTTGAACATAGTAGTCCATCATCTGATTACCGGTCATTGATGTATACCGTTAACAGACGCGAGATCACCCACCGATAATGAAAATGGGAATCAAGGTACTAGAGTGCAAACTAACAAGTGTGAATAAATGTGTTGAGGTCGAACACTTGAGAGGATCCATCGATTAGGGGACATTGATGTATTCCCAAATATTGTCGATGGCGAGAGAACCTGCCACTGATGACTGCAAGTCTCAAGGCACTCAAAAATGACTCTAGATTCCAATCCCAGAATAAATGATCTGAAGTCAATGGGATGAAATCCACTGGAAGGAGGGCATTAAGGTATCCCCCATCATCCAACATGAGGTACTCAACAAAGCTGTATGATGTGGAAGGACTCGATCATAAGGTGCACGAACCAGTAACTGTACCGGGAATGGCCAACATGCAAAGTCAAGATAACTGAGGAATGGTCGACTCAAGGTTTCAACTTCCTTCGAACAAGAGCATAACGATGAATGGTGACTGAATAAAGGTAGCATAGACTCGATATACAAAACTGGGACATCTCTGCAACACAGGAGGCATCGACAAAGACTCCATGGGGACTGGAAGCTTAACCAGTAAGTGGAGATAAACTCAGATAAACGAGTACAGCTCCTAAATTCAAACTATAAACCCAACCAACAAATGTGATATACAGTGCTCTGTTCGAAGGTGACATGACTCGACAGCTGCCAAAGATAACATCTTTCCTTGTCTGGATTTTTGGTTTTTTTATTTTTTTTGGACTTTTTCAAATATTTAAAAAGCTTGAAAAAGAATAAAACTGCTTTATAGTTATAGACTAGGAGGACATGAGTGTCATAGGGGAAAAAGAACTAGTTCCAAGCAGTGGAACATACCTATGCTCAATGCAAGGATACATGTGTAGGATAGCGACACTCGGGGGGAAATCCCCTCCCGGTAAAAAGGGAATCAAGCTGCAAAAGATATATAAAATGGCTCTGCATGGCTAGACATGAGACAAGCTCGGGTTATCTGGCTGAAATGCAATGTCAGGGAAGCCGACATAAAGCTCAATAAGGCTGAAAAAGTTCATGATAATGCAATTACAACTTGACATAAGGGAGTCCTGAGGGAAATAGGCCAGCAAAAGATCAAGAGGAGTATGAGGCTCTTGCGAAATGTCATGGCAATACTATACAACGGACTCCCACACCCTAAGGGACAAAACGTTGGCATGGGCACCAAATGCAAATAAGGTGCTAACTAGGGTACCCATGTAAGGTTAAGCTCTACCACTCATATCATGCCACTTCTAAAATAGTAAGAAGGTTCCATGACATAATAGAGTGGGTTCGTACCTAAGGCTATGATGAAACGGTAATAAGGTTATGCAAAATGCAAATGGTTATGAAACCTAACCTATATGCCAGTTTAGACATGATACCTAAGATCGGAACGAATGAGTCAATCCAACGGCTGAAACAACACTCAAAAAGGTCTCCTACATCATAAATTAGGTCAAAAATGGTCCAAAATGATTAGAAATGGTTCAAACTATAGGAAAGGGGGTAAAAATTTGAAAAGATTCTATAAATAGTAAAAAATTCAAAACATTATAAAACATTTGAAATTTTTACCCATTGGAGCTCAGATTTTCAACAGCGAATTCCAGGAGATCCAATCAGCGGAATCCACTACCGTTTCTTCCAGGTACTTACCCATGCTCTTCTCTTCCATTTTGATGCAATTTTTATCAAATTCCATGGTTATTTGGGATTTCTAGGCCAATCCAAAATAGGTGCTATGGACCACGTGGAAATCGATGGTTTTTCCGCATATAGGGCTGGATATACGCGAAAAATGCCCTCACAGTCATGTATATATGCGGTTGTTTGGCAAACAGTCACATATGAGGTTTTTTAAGTATTCTAATGGACAAACTTGCAATTTTTTGTGCAGGAAGGTCCTATAATGGAGAGAACGTGAACATGGTGATGTAGAGGAGGCAGTAAGGGCTGATCTAATGGCTCAACAAGTGCTACATGCATGTGGGCTCTACAAATTTTGGTGTCTTGGTGGCTTAAGGGCCAAACCAAGACTATTGCAGATGCTGGTGGATTACTGGGATCCAGAATCTAATTCATTCCAGATAGATGGGATGTCCCTCACCATAAAGGTGGAGGACATATACTTTATTACTGGACTTTCCCGACAGGGAGAAGTAGTGAACCTACGTTCTCGTGGGCCCAGAGGTGGCCTGACTATAGATGAGTACATTGTGGTGTACTACTACCTGGACACGGAGAAGGTTGGGAGTCAGATCCCAACCAACTGTATACAGGTGTTAGGCCTAAAGGCCATCCTACTGACACTGGGCAGGATAGTAGGCTTGGCTTCACTCCACCAGGCCTCCAGCCTCTGATGTTCTATGCAGTGGAGTGCATGAGACCCACGGTATATGACTGGAGCACTACACTACTGAGCAACATGAAACACCAGCTCAGTGAGTGTAAGATGGGAAGAGTGTGAAACTTCATTTTCAGCAGCATACTCAGCACATTTTTCTTCGAGCATGTTCCAGGATTGAGCCCCAGAGTTGAAATTCCTCTACACGGAGTTTGAGATCCGGCCCAACGGCGTTGGGTGGATGCGATGCGCAGACTGGGTGGAGGTAGGGTGTCCAACCCCTGTCCAGCTGAGTTCATTCTGTGGTGGCAACGACAGATAGTTTCCATCGATGACTATCCCTATGTGGGGATAGATTTTCAGGGGGACCCAGACATGCTGCTACCACCAGGATCGGCATACGAATCTCGACCCTCTCTTTAAATTTTTGAGTTATTTAATTTTTTTGTGTTTTCTAATTATATGGAATCATGTTTTTGGGTGACAATACATAGTGACATCTACCATATGCATGCATATGTGGAACCATGGTGACATGAAGGCTTCCCTCATCATAGACGGAGGGGAAGAGGAGATGATATCACGGGTGTGGATGCGGAGAAGACGCTCCAAAGCATTCATACCAACTTTGTGAGGCTGACACACAGAGTTCCCATGGCACAAGTCAAGGACTTGCCTGAGGCTATGCAACGCCAGGTGGTTGGTGTACCATGAGCATGGGTGCGATTGTTTCGATGGCTAGCTAGAGCCATAGTGACCTTCCATGATCACAACCCCCCCCCTCCTCCACAGGCTTAGATACCTGGGAGTTATACATTTTGTATTACCTTGTATTATATTTTGGTGGCTTGAGAGCCCCATTTTTGTATCATTACACTATGTATTACCACATTTTGGATGTTTATAATTTTTTTTATGATGATCGGTTTATTTATTTACATGTGTAAAATTTGTGTTTGTGATGAATTTATTGTGTATGAAACAAATATCAATCTAACACGTAGTTAGCATATGAGTCAACAACTTGATTATTAATTTTTGGAATATGTAAGCATGTTATATTGTCAAATTGTCGTTCTAATAATTTCACACATAAGAATCTTCTTAATAACATCGGATCTGTAACATGGTACAAACCATTAAGCTTTGACACTACTAACTTCGAATCAAGACGTACCTCAAGAGAGAGAACGCCATGTGAAATGGCATCTCGTAGAAGCTCAATAATGGCACTATATTCAGCAACATTGTTTGAAGATGGTCGTAAACAGATGCCTCTTGAAGATAGTAGCTGACCCATAGGAGTATAAATCACCCAAGCAGCAGAGACTGAGTGTTGAGTGTGACGGGTCACACCATCCGTGAATCCTATGTAGGTGGAAGATTCCATTGACATCTACCAAAAGAAACAGAAACTAATCATAAACCCGATCACTATAAGAAAAAGACCTACCTATGCAAAAATGTACAGTAATATACAATAACCAGCCTTGGATGAAAATTATGCATAGTATTTTTTGAGATAGAGCCCATTTCTAGGCTCCACCAAGGCCATTCCCTTGTAATCCACTAACTCATAAGCGCCCTTCTCTAACACACGTTTGACGACATAAGGACCATGCCACATGGGGTTAAACTTTATTTCCCCCAAGGGTTCTTTCGGTTGATCCCACAAAAGGACCAAATATCCCTCACTAAACCTCCTTGGATGGACAGACTTATCGTATTGGACCTTTACGTGATGTTTATTTACTTCTAGAGCCACCAAGGCATCTCAACGATGCTCATCAAGTTGCTCAAGGTGGACCAAACGCTCCTCCAATGGGGAAGTGTCTGGTAAGATTTCTATAGCTAGTTTCAAAGAAGGAATCTCGCATTCAACCGGCAATACCGACTCCACTCCATGTACAAGTTGATATGGAGAAAAACCCGTGGCAGTCTTAACAATAGTTCTATACTCCCACAAAGCGGGATATAACATGATGTGCCAATTATTCTTGCTTTGTGCGATGGTTCGTTGGATAATGGATTTGAGTGCTTTATTCACTGCTTCTACCTATCCATTTGCTTGAGGGTAGTAAGAGGAGGAATGCCCTTGCTTGTACCCTAACTTTGATGCCAACTCTTCCATCATACAATTCTGAAAGTGCGAGCGATGGTCAGTGACAAGCTCTTTCGGAATCCCGAACCGAGTAATGATCTGGTTGAATACAAAGTGCATGGCTGTCTCACCATTGGATTTAACTATAGGCATACCCTCATCCCATTTCGTGAAGTAATCAACAACTACTATGATATGATGATGCCCCCCAGCTGAAGCTGGGTTGCAATCCATAAAGTCAAGCCCCCACTTAGTGAAGGGACCGGCGGTGATTATGGGTTGTAACGAGGTAGGTTTTGAGTGCATATTACGTGCAAACACCTGGCAAGGGTGGCACCTCTTTCCCGCATCCATAAAATCCTTAAACATCGATGGCCAAGAATAACCTGCTCTAAAGATTTTTTGGGCTGTTGAAATCCCAGATAAATGACCACCACACGCCCCTCCATGGCAATCATTTAGCACTACCTCAGCCTCCTCATGAGTTAAACAACGTCGTAAAATGGAATCTACCCCACGAAGGTACAAAGTGTTATCCACTATGAGGTTATTCTTAGACATGTGACGTAATCGTCGTCATTCATCCCGTGAGAGGTGAGTAGGGACGTTTAATGTTTGTAAATATATAATGATATCCCCATACCATGGGTCTAAAGTTGATATTAAGAAGATGTGTTCTTTGACAAACGTATCTTCACAAACCAACTCCTCGGCCTCGCTTGGGAAATCCGATATAAGCTCTGCAAAAATTAACGATTTCTTCGACTTTGTCGAAACAAACTCGAGATCGAATTCTTGCAGGATGACAATCCATTTATTATATTTTCCCCCAATCATCCTTCGAGTGAGGATGAATTGAAACGGATTGACATGGGCTACAACCAAGGTCTGGCGAAGGAGAATATAATGTCTCAACCGTTGAACCACATGTACGGTAGCTAAAGCAAGCTTCTCGACATGAGAATAATGAATCTCTACGTCAATAAGATTCCTACTCAGATAGTATATGACATGCTCTTGGAGCTCCTCATCCTCTTGAACCAAAACCAAACCAATCGTCTCCATGGACGCAGCCACATAAAGTAGGAAATCACGGCTATAGTCTGGGGGACTAATCACCGGGGCAGATGCTAGGTCTTGCTTGAGTGCATCAAAGGACTCATGGGCTCACTCATCCCAACAAAAGGTAGTGACCTTCTTCAAAAGACGCATGAAGCCTCTAGTCAAATTGGCAAAATTGACAACGGATCTCCATAAGAAGTTTTCCATACCTTGCAAACATTGAAGATGACGAATATTTTTCAGGGGAGACAACTGAAGGATTGCCTCTACCTTCAAAGGGTCAACTCTTATACCCTCTTTAGACACGATGAATCCTAACAAGCGACCTGACTTCACACAAAAGATGCACTTGTGAGGATTTAACCTGACCAAATAATGGCGGCATCTTTCGAATACCAATCTCAAATGATAGGAATGACGCATTCTCATACGAGAATGAGCAGCAAGGTCATCCAAAAATACTTCGATAATCGATTTGAGATCATGGAAGATCAAGGTCATGGCCCACTAAAAAGTAGCTTCGGCGTTCTTAAGGCCACAAGGCATTTTCCAATATGCAAAATTTCCCCAAGAACAAAAAAATGCAGTCTTATGTTGGTCCTCAGGCTTAATTTGTATCTGATTATATCCGGAAAATCCATCCATGAAGGAAAAAAACCTCGCTACCCGCACACTCATCCAAAATCTGATCAATAAATGGTGTGGGGAAATTGTCCTTAGGACAGGCACGATTTAAATCACTGAAATTAGTACATATGCGGATCGCTCCCTACTTATCATCAAGTGGAATAGGGTTTGAAACCAAATCCATCAAGGGAATGGGATAGATAAAATCGGCTTTCAACAGTGTCTCTATCTCTACCTTAATTGTGGGTGCTTTCCTAGGATTCACCGCACACAGGCGTTGCCGAACAGGCTTAGCATTGGGATAAGTCTTAATCTCATGTTCGACAATGCAAGGTTCGATACTTGGCATTTCATCATAATACCAAGCAAAGATATCACAAAATTATTTAAATAGCTCGGTGTATTCTTGAACCTCGGCATGGGAACATTCTGCCCCAATATAGACATTCTCTATCCTACCTGGATCATGAGAGATATTGATAGGAATCATTGGAGATATATTTGCCATGTTTCCATCAGCCATCGGACCAGGAGAGCTTAATGGAACCATAGGACTACCAACTCTCTCACTAAGAACTTCCCTAAAGTCCTCACGCTCCAAGTGGTCAAGCTCAGGAAGGAAGTAACATCTATGGTGGAGTTCTTCCCATGGTGGCTCAACTCCCGACATGGCCTCAATAATCGCTTCATCTGGAGGGAAAACACTATCAAGGTAGTTGTGCGCATGAGAAGACTGTACTACCCATGCAAGCAACACATAAGGGTCCTCCTCCTCCATCTGCAAAGAGGAAGGACTCGGCTCTACAACACACTCAACATTAGCTTGATAAGCTACAATAGTTGCAGGCAATGGCACGTCCATCACGATGGGCTCACTCGGAGTACTCGATGTAGGAAGAATCCAAGGATATTCCATATGGTATGTACGAAAAGACACTGACCTCATAGATGTCAAAGCCTCACCGAAACTAGACCCTATCATAAGGATCGGTGCAGGACAACTAAAAATTCCCATGAGGGATGGATACATGCCTACACCCACACTCGCAGTTGCCGGCTGAGAGTGTTCAATGATCAGGATCGAAGCTCTCGAAGATGCGGTAATCGACAAATTCTTGAATGACGTTTGATCAATTGTGACTATCTTCCCGTTAAATGGAAAGCATACAATGCGAAATAAGGAAGAAGCTACGACTTGCATACTATACATCCAATTCCTACCCAGTAAGAGATCATAGTCAAGGGGCGCATCAACCGCCTCGACTTCTATCGCAATGGTCTTCCCTCCCAAACGAACCTTAAGGGAAGGAAGGATCTTGTGTGGCCTAAATGATATCCCATCGAACGCAATTAACATGGTCACTGATTTAGACATCTCAGGGGAACCTAAACCCTTCCAACATGATAAAGACATCACAGAAGCACCAGCGCCTTCGTCAATCACAGTGCGCTTGACAGTCATGTTAAGACATTCTACGTGAATCAAAAGAGACACATAGTAAGGCAAGTGAGGCTGAAGTCCTGCAGTTTCAAATTTAATCACAGAGGAAGAATTATCATCATTCACACCAAGGGCAAAAAGCAAAGCCTTCCTTTACGAAGGACAACTCTGAAGCACTTCCAGTGCAGACATCGCACAAGGAGTGTGGCCCAAATCCTTGACAACTGAATAGTTCTGGGCAGCTCGGGCATTAGGATTGTGCCCCAAATTCTTAAGGACTCCCTTAGGAATGTGAGGTGCAGCTTCAGGTTTATCCACAGGATTCTCAGTGCGCAAAGGATTCCCTGGTGGATCAGGCTCCTTGCCTGGGCTAGGTTGTGAAGAACCATAGTCTTCCGCACGGGTCAGAAATTTCGTAGCACGTACCATGTTAATGCAACCACGACCACTACCCTCTGATGGATCTTGATCACCACCAGAATGATCATGGGTCCTCGAGTTCATATTTTGATTGTGAGGTAAAGGGTTTGTTAGCACAGCTAGGCCCTGTGCCAAGAATATCGAGGCTTCATTGATACGAGGGCACAAGTAAGTGAGGTGATCGTCCTTACACAAATTGAAAGGAAATTTAACCTTATGTTTAGCCTGCTTGTCTCCCCCAGCATTACGGGCATTCTTGTCATTATTGTTAGCATTTTAATTCCTTTTCCCACCCTTACGATTATTAGTACCCTTCCTTTTATTCCATCTGGGCTGCTAGTTACCCTTCTGGTCTGACGATTGCACTGAAAGCACACTTGCCATTTGGGTGGGTTGAGACGAAACCGTGGCTTGTCCTGAAGTGGATTGGTTGATTGACTAACTTGTTTTGCAACCAAATCCATAGGTTTAGCACTCGCACAACCAACAATTCCATCGGCATGTGGTCCAGGTTTAACTTTGGGATCGAAACTAGATCGCGAAGCATTGGGAATAATCTCATATAACAAACCGAACTGAGCATAAATCAAGTCCAGTTCCTGCACCCTAAAAATGGCTTGTTCCTCATTTTGCACTCTGGATGTAGAAACATCCTTCGCTATATACGAAAATAACGACTTAAGGAACCATTCGAGGAGGAGTTCCGGTGGTATAAAGGCTTTAATTAACCTCTTCCATCTACGCCACTCTTGGATGTGATCCGAGATATGTGTGGCTTTATCCTGTTGAAATGTTGACAAGAGTTTAGTACCAACGTCATAACGCACTAGTAGCTGGAAGTGGTTAAGAAAAGTCATGGTTAGGTCATCGAACAGAGCGAATGCCCCCCTAGGTAGCTCTATATACCATTTGGTAGCAGGCCCTGTAAGGGTGCGTTGAAATAGCCTTAAACAGATTGAGTCCTGATGTAAAGAATTCGAAGAGCACCATAGGTGAAAAGTAGTAACATGTTCGCTCGAATCCTCTCCCGGTTTGCCCTTGAATTTGGGTATGTCCTAGGGAAGCTTAGCAGGGACAGCCAGCCAAGCTGGGTCATGAGCTACAGGATCATTCGTCAATCTCGACAAGTCAAGAAGATTCAGCATTGTGAGGAAAGGGAGCCTAGGATGATGAGGTTGATGGACCGCTACCTGATAGTTCTGATTCACATAGGTCTGATTACCACCATGGCCTTGGCCATAGTGCCCTCCTCCCGATTGACCTGTATAGGGTGGAATGGAAGCACCATAGTGTGGTGTACCTTGACTATTCAGAGCTACAAAGCCGTAATTTGGAGAGTAAGCAGGTTGTTGATACCCGCCCCCATAAGGTGAAGAACCCTATCCATACTACGTCCCATAATAGGGTCCATAAATCATCACATGAGATGTCCCATGAGACACTCCATAAGTAGGAATATACATTCTAAAAGTAGGAATGTGACCTCTAGAAGTATGACCATGACCTCCCAAAACCACGGGCGGTGCGTGTACCTGAGACATAACTGGTCTAGTAACCGCAGTACGAACCTGACTCATAGCAACATTCCGGCCCGAAGGACCACGTGAATGAGGTGGACAGTGAACATTCGAAGAACTAGGGACAGAGGACGAAGGGATCTATGTAATTATATACGTGCTATTCCCTATAGTCACTCATCTCATATCTAGTATCCTAATAGGATCACTAACCCTTGACCTAGGAGGAATATGTGATGTAGCTTCCACCGTCGGGATGGAAGGTGCAATGTGACTTGTGCTCCCAAATCTCTCTGCATGGTAAGGAATGAGAGTGCCCCCAAGCATAGTGTTAGGCTCAAACTTAGATTCGACATGGAATGCCAAATCATGTGTGGGAAAACCATACATACCATAACTAGTGCTCGCGGGTTCAAAATGAGTCTTGTCATCCTCCAGCATTCCATACCGGTGATGCGTCAATGGGGAATCAACCCTAGAGTAAGTAGGTCTATCATGAAACGTTCCTATCTCATAAATTACTGGACCTAACTCAATCAAGTCGGGTGAAGGATCATAGTTAGGAGTAAACTCCCCATCTTCCACATGAATGGGAGAAGGTGGTTCAGGAATACCTTCTATATGGTCTCCCATGGTGTGTGAATCAATGTGCAAAGTAGTCCACCTGGACTGTCTATTTCTCTCTCCCAAAGGAGGAGGAGATGTAGAAGGTGGAAGTCCTACTAATAGACAAGAATGGGGAGGAGCCGCACCTGAATCCATAATGACTCAAAAAATATAAAAGACTCTCTATCTATGCAAACCCTAGGCAAGCTATCATGCAAGAGTAATCACCAAGAAAATCTAAATCCAAACACAAGCAATCAAGGGTAGGATAAGTGAGCTCCCGAATGAAGCAGGTATGTCTCACCTAGGAGAGGCTTGAGACTCCCATAAACAACAAGCGGAGGCACGTAACCAATTATTGTGGCCCTCAGCTTCAACGCGTAAAGCAACTGTGCTGTCCGACCCCAACCTGACTGGGACACTCGCAGAATAACCCCTGTAAAGTACGCCCTCGATATCCTAGGTAAGGTCACTAAGGTCACCTTAATATAATCAATGCTCAGGCGGACAGTCGCAGGCGAGATTGACCGTATGGGCAGGGTAGCAAAGCCCGAAACTCTCAAAAGAACCCCTAGATATGAATACAATCTTGGAAATATCTCCAGTGCTACTTTGTTATGACTAGGGGTTATCCCAATCAATAACTGCTCACACTGCCTCGTGCTTAACTCCATTTTGAGAGGAGGATCTTGAGAAACACTGGTTATACCAAGGAATTTCACACACTCACATGGACAAACACATACATGTTGTTATTTAGTGGTCCTGGAGAATTAACTCACAATGAACTATTCCAAGACCCTAAAACCTAATCTTGTTGGTGAACCCTATCAAATAAAATAGTGTAGTTCATTTTAATTAAGTGTCGATTTTAATTGGCTTTATTACTCAAAAGAGGTATATGGCCGTGCAACTAATGGCGTTATGACACAACATGAAGTAAAATGCACACCTAACAATCAATACAAATGCATTGTGTCCATGAAAAACAAGGTATGATACTGCGTGAAATGCATAATTTTCTTCAAATGATAAATGCAAGATTTCCTATATGAAATCCTGACTAATACTCCAAAGCAAATCTAGTGCAAGTACTATGCAAAATGCAAGATGCAATGCATGATGATAAGCAAATATTTTTGGATTTTTTGAAATAAAAATGAGATATAAAAGCAAAAGAATGGCTCTAGAACCCCTAGACTCTGCAAGAACACTCAAGCAACACTCAAGCAAAGTACTAAGGTAAAATAAATCTAATGCGCTAATCCCAAAACAAAAAAAAGAAAATGCAATGACAAGAACATTCTTTAAAAAATAAATTTACCCTAAAAAAAACGTCTCTGGTCAGAAACAGAGGTGTTTACAGACTCTGGCAGTATCCAAGGAGACTCAACAATCATCAAAATTCACCCAGCAACCCTCCAACTTCCTCTAAAAGGAAAAACTAATGGAATACGCGACTGTTCGCGGTAAACCCGTGTGTGTACACGGAAATAGCAGTGAAAACTGCGTATATATGTGACTGTGAGTTCAAAACTTGCATATAGGAAGAAAGGTCCACAAAAATAAAGGAAAAAAGACAAGCTGAGACAAATTTCACACTAGTTAGACACTACCAGGAAAACATGCCCCCAGACCCAACATAGAAACAAGAGAAAAAGAGCAATTCAAAGCCATTGAATGCCGATAGAAAACCCCCAAAGGAAAACTACTAGAAACTTCCCAACGGAGTCATCAATTCTGTTACGGAGAGAAATTCCTATGGCTTGGGGTGCCACAACAAACAGCTTGACTCCAGAAATAAATCGTTTCCAATATGCAATAGAAATTAAATATCTAACACTAAAGGATTAGACCCCATACCTTATTCTGGACGGTTGAAGTAGATCCCCGTTGAGCTTTCCAACTTCATCTTGAATTGATAAATCACTTCCTCAACAACAGGTAAACAAGACAAGCATACTATATATATTGGTGCTAGATCTATTCTAGCATATATAATCAACAATGTATAAGCATTTGAAATCATCCAGGGATAAAATATTCATTCAAAAATACATTATTGGACAGGAAAAGATAATTCTATTAATATAAAATCAGATATTACAATGGATACAACCTCTGTTGGCACATCTGCGAATCGGAGAAACTGGATCCCCCACTTGGGCCTCCACCACCTCAATCCTCCTTCTCTCGATAGCAAGCTCACAAGCAAAAGGAAATCTTGGTAAGAACACAAAAGTGCTCCAAGGGACAAAGGGACGCAGACTCAAGCACAAGTTCTGGCAACAATGGACTATAGTTTCTTTGCTCTCAATTCTCTCTTATGCCTTCAATGTACCAAAGAGTTCCTTATATATCTTTTCAAAGGGGTAATGAAAGGTCAAATCCAAGCGATCTCAAGGCATATGGAAGGCCAGGAGTCAAGTGAGTCGGATCCAAGTCAAGGAAAACTCCAAAAGGATTTTGATTTTGCACACATCTCAATGTACATGGTTTTAGTGGTCAAACCCGCATATATACGCGATTATAGGTTTAAAAGTCGTGTGTATTAATTTTCATATGTTTTTAGGGATGGTCAAGGAAACATCAAAGGACAAAAAAATGGTCCAAGGGATCTAAGGAGTCTGTAGAGGGATAGGGGAAGGCCATACAATTGTGATTCACCTGGAGTGGTAAAATCAGCTATAACATAGCCACCCATTGCACTGAATTCTTTCTTGTATACAACCATGAGCAAATTAATTGAACCCTGTAAAATAGAAAATAGCCATCAACAAATTATCTTCCTGGAGAATCTTGTCACAGAACCAAAACAGAGAATGTGAGCTGTAAAAACAGATCTTTAATAAACTATCTACACATTAGAGATAATCATGCTTAGAATTTAGAACAACAATCAGCTTGGACATAAAAATATTCCAAGCGTTTCAACTGAAATGAATTTCAGAACAGAATGTAAATTTAGATAATATGTATTCAGTGACTATTTAAGGAATTCAAATAGAATATAGGAGGTGTAACATCTCTGCATACAAACCTCACGAATTTCCAATGTAGGTATGTGTGGAAGGAAATCATTGCCAACAAAAAAACAAATGAAGAAAAAATCATCCACAACCCGTTCAAAATCAATCTCTATTGGAGGTTTTGGAATCTTCATATCATACTCTAAATATTCACATAAAACCCATATGATGACGAACTGCCAAATATTTGAGATATCATAAACAAGTTAGATGTAAAAATAATAGTAAAACATCCACATGATCTATAATAATCTTGAAACTTGCTTTAATTATCATGACCTAAATGGGACCGTTATTAGTATTAAGCGGCAACCATACAACATTAACAAAAAGAAAAAACCTCCAAGCATGCATAACCAAAATCCTAACATAAAAAATTATACATATATCCGACTTGCTTGATAAGGCTTTTTAGGATTAACATTCAGTTCACCACCTTTCTCGTCAAACAATGAGAAAGTAGGAGTTCAATATCCTAAAGGTGAATTAGTGTGCAGCAAATGGTGGGTGCAAAACATCACATATGATTACATAAACACAAAAACTTGCATTTAACTACAACTGACAAGGTTCGAACCCTTATGGACAATATTCTCCTCACACTTAATTACAGTATTCATCCCCAAGCCCTGGCAGTTATTCCCCTCAAACTGAAATCCCAGGTAGTTCAGACTATATGCCTTCAGAAAGAAGGCATGCATAGGCTGAGGGTTATGCTACACTTGATAAGACATAGAGAAAAGAGAGGTCTGAAGGTAGCCCTCATTATAGAAAGTGATTTGAAGTTTTGGTGATGGTTGGTTGTAGGTGCCCTGTTATTTGAAATGCAACTAAATTAATATAAGACTTACACTTGTCCACCCTTGTTTTTTTTTTCTAAATGCAACTCTGTAGATAGTGACACACCATCCAATTTCATTGTTGTAGTACCATGTAGATAGTGACACACCATCAAATTTCATTGTTGTAGTATCATTTGTCTTCACCTTAAATTTTGATGAACCTGTCACTTTTTCTAATGAAGGTTCAATGCCATATTTTATTGGGGAAACTTGGTCATGCTTGTGAACAGACAACTACTTAGATAATTTCCCTTGTTTAAACTTCTCTAAGACAGACTTCCCATGATCTTTCTTAATGCCTCTGCTATTTTTCTTTGTTGGGGTCGCACAAGATTTATTCACCCTGATTCCCTTTGACTTGTATTCATATTGCTCATCCTCATCCTTTTGTGCAACAAAATCCTTGATAGGAGGTGTGTTTATTGAATTGAATTGCCTTGGATCTAAATTCAAAACATCTTGCTTCTTTGGAGAAGGAAGCACTCGTGCAGTCACGCTCTATATCTTTTGTTCTTCCATTTTTGGATTAGTCAATGATTCAGTAGGAATTATAGCATGTGCACTTCTCTCAACCTTATCTCCAATCTTCCATTTATCCATATGCTTAGAGGACATTGAATCTTCAAAACATGGATCCATCTGCTTCTCCTCTACCCATTTAGCAGGTTTTGAAGAAAACCTTATAAAGGATTGATATGAATCTAAAGACACCATAGGTTTCTTACTACTTTTTGTTTCTATTGCTTGTTTTTGGATCAATGTGTCTACTTTGACACATTCCTCATTTCCTTTAACTGACTTCTTGTCATTATCAAAGCATTTAGTATAATATTTTTCATCTGCAAAATAATAAAATGTTATTTATAACCAATGGGAAAATCCCATTAAAAATGATTTGTGGTTTAAAATTTAATTCTTTACTTCACAAATGAAAAAAAAATATGACTAAAAAAAATCAATATTTAGATAAATCCTTCCAAGATCCACCTACAATTAAATAAAAGGAGTTGCCTCTTTTGAAGAGGTCGTTATGAGAGGAAGAGCCACGTGAAAGAGCAAAGGAAGTAAAACCTAACTGTTGTTGTCCATCATTCGCATGCCCCAGAGCTGTCAACTGAGTACGATGATTTAGGAATGGAGGTGCCTAAGTGTAGTAGACCTCTTGGGAGCCCGTTTCAGCCAGTATCAGATACTATATAGAGTTAAGCATGAATTCAAGCATAGGTAAATGATCAAGAAGATCTACAATTTGTGCCATTTGAATATGCCAGCATAAATTTGCGATGATCAAGGTCTAAGTGATGTCTGGTCCTTAATTAAAATTTAATACCTAATAAAGTGTTATTAATTAGGAAACTCTATGCAGGAACTAATCTCCCTGGGCTATATTCTAGTTCACTTGATCAGGGAACTTTTATAACAGTTGTAAAAATGAAGATTTAGAGACAATATGACGGACCTTGAAATTTCTTTTAGAAGCAGAAAAACAGTTAAGGGTTTCAAACGACCAAACAACATGGATGATAGCAGCTCTTTTGCAATTTGGTTGTGAAAGGTATTTTATGCTTTCCATTTCCCTCAAGACCTATAAATGCAAGGCCGTTCTTCATTATATATCATTATTCACTTATGCAACAATTATTTATTTAAACATTCATATTTTTATCAAACCAAGTTTATGCACTTATGCTACACCAAGGTTGCAATGAATAATGCCACATAAGCATCCATACAAGGTCAATCAATCAATGACCAAGTCACTTACCATGTGTATGCCCATCATGACACATCCAAGGGTCATCCATGCACCCCATATCGCATGGAGCACCCCTAGGCATGGTGTAATCACTTTCAGAGTATGCCCGAAAGCTAACAGTTTTTCAGGAAAAATGAGAATCAAAGTTATTCTTTCTGATCAGGGACAAGTAACTATTTGGAACTCATGAATACTAAGTAGATAATGAAATACATAATTGTAAAAATTACTTTGTTTCTTAAATCTCATTGTAAGCAAAGAAATAGATGATCTCATTTGAAACCAATCCTCACCTTCACCAAGATTTGCAGCTGCTCGCAAAAGTTTCTACTGCTCTTCAATTTTTACAACCTAAACCTTGTCCATTGGAGGGATGATTCCAAGAGTATGGCGAGTTGCCAATGCATAGACTTTGCAAGAATCATTTATAGCTTTTTCAGCACAACTACAAGCTACACCAATCGCGTCTATTCTATTCTCACTTTTAGTTGTAAGGGAATTAAATGTAATGATCTCTCATTGTACAGGTAAAGGTTTAAATCAAGATTTGAAGGAATTCCAAGTGTTTTATAAATGTTCTAGTTTATAAAAAAAATGGACTTTATGTTTGTATTCCATATTTATAAATGTGTCCACATGTCCTGTCTCTAGTGTTGTCGTGTCCCTTATTGGATACTTGTATTTCTTCCATGTCCTCCGTGTCCTTGTGTCAATGACTTAGCAATGGATGTATATTTTAGTCCCATTGGCGTACTTTTGTGGTAATTTGTTGGACATTAATAAAATTAACTTATCTTATCTTTTCTAATCACAAGCCTTCACCAAATAACCATTAATTTCTATGAATAATTAATAAGTATTTCTGTTTTTTCAAATTTATCCTATTTAAATGCTCCAATAAATATAATTAATAATATATATTTATAATTTTAAATTATCCTTTAATTTCCTTATTCAGGTATGTTACGGTGTCACCAACAAGTCAAGATGGTCATACTGTGATTGTATCCTTGAACAAATCATTGAAATACTGGGAGAATTTGGGACAAACTATGTTTAAATTCCAATGAGATTTAGATAAACTAGTTTTGAGGTTACTGGGACAACTTATGTAATTAGTAATAGAGCTAGGCATGCAACAATCTCATGTAGAATACAGATGCTAGTATCTAGATTTAGGCTCTACTAGGTATGTGCTATGGGTTTTGAAGATTGGAATTGTTGTTGCTCTATTTTATTTCTTACCATACCCCTTATTTTTCAAGAACTGGTGCATGATTGTTTATCAGTATAAATATGATCTTTACTTGCTAATAATTCTAGTTTTTGTTTTCCTCAGATACAACTAATGCCACTCTCAATTATGTAATATTAGGCTTAGGAGAATTCTATATAATATTTTTAAATTTATATGCTTTAAATGTCAAGAGCATAGCCACAAGTTAGGTTTACATAGTAGTTTCATTATTTATATCACCAACCTGATAGATCTAAATGACCCTAATTTAGGTTGCTGATAAGAAAGTTCACTTGACAAGTGAACATAATGCTATGAGTGGAAATTTTTATTTGCATTCCTAGTTTTTTCCCCTCTACTGGGAGTTGATAGGTCTTGGATGTTGAGAGCGATCCTACCCGTGTCAGTCCCGCAGAGTGGGCTAATGCCATTCAGCCCCGGGGAGTAGGTTGATGCCAACCAAGATTACCTCCAGATCCCTGCCACTCCAGGCTGCCACCGACGACATCACCTGATAGGCACTTTATGTTGACATCTACACTATTGATTCAGATGATGAGCAGGGCTAACTTATTCCTTTCCTTGTTGGAGCTGCACTTCTATCTAGGCTATGTTTGTTCACTGGCTCTCCTTCACTTTATAAGGTTTTCCCCTTAGGATAAATGACGTGTATGCACATGCATATGTAATATAATTTCCCATTGTTCTTGTACTTATTCTTCATCTCATTTCCTCTCATCTTGGTGGGGTCCTTTGCACCCCTTTGTTTTTGGTGGGGTTACTATTGCTGGAATAATCACCATTTCCTTTGGACTGTGTTGGTTTTAATTGGATGTTAATATAAATTCAATAATTTCTTACCTGTTTCTTCTCAAATATGTGCCTTTTGTTATTTGGTACTTTTATATGTGAGAAAATTTAGTCTATTGCTGATGTTATAGCATTTTTCTGACTAAAAAAATCTAATGTTTATTTCCAATAGATGAAACTTATGAAGAAGATAGCAATGGTCAAGGGAGATGGTATAGTGGAACTTGATGTTAATAGTAGTGCTAGATATGCAGCAGATCTCTTTGGTCCTAGGATGAGATCTTCATCTGTATATATGGACCAACTACTAGGATTAAAAATGACAAAGGATGCCCAATAAACAGAGGATGCTATAAACAAAGGAAGGTGCAAAAGAAGTTGTACAATCCTAAGGGCAACAGAAATAGAGCTCCATCTGTGAAGAATTCTAAATTATTATTCAAGAAATGATGCCACATATGAGCTCCCTTGGAATTGTGTAAGATAGTTCGAGTATAATCTAATGAGATTTGTTAAGGCACACTAAGTCATTGCTTGAGCTTCCTCCAAAATAAGTTGAGTAACATGATCATGTCCATGATTGTAAATTTCTAAACATAAGTCAAACCAATATCTACCTAGAACTAAGTGATTGTGTGTAAAAGAAAAACATTGATTGTTTGTTTTCTTTGTGCATGTATTGCAACAATATTGCTACTAGGTGGACAATGAAAAGAAATGATGAAGCCCTTAGGCTGTGTTTACAATAGTTGTATTCTTAGACTTGGTACTTTATTGCTGCACCTTATGGACTGATTTTGGAGTTTTGTCAAACAATTAGTGTGCACCTCCCTGTAGGTTGATATCTGCCCTTGCTTTGTGGTTTATGAGATTGGAAGTTTAAAAGAACAGACTAATTGAATCCTTATGCATATATGACCTTTCATGCCATGTAATATCTAAGCAAACATGAAAAAAAATTGCAATTTAAATTGACATTAATATTTCAGACTGTAAATGTAAATCAAATGTAACCACAGTACCTCCATTCATAGGAAAACGGCAGTGATACAAGGAGAAGTCAGATATGGAATATATGGTCCTTTGTTTGAAGTATTGTTAGCCTCATAAGAACCAAATCTTGAGAGATAAATCGCTACAACCAGCATACAATATATTACACCCACTGATAATCTTGGAAATTTCCTGTAATAGAACCTTCCTGTAGCTTCCAATGATGTAATACATGAGAGAAATGTGCCCAATTTCCCAAACTAAGCACCCATCTATGATATAATCACTGCTTCCCTTCTAAATGATCCCAAACTAAGTGTTGTGATCCCTTCTCTTTAGAATATATGGCAATTCTGGAAATAGTGGGTAAGATTCTTCCTTAACGCTAAATCCTTCTTCAAATGGCCAAACACTGATAAATATATATTTGTACTAGGTATACTAGCCATTTCTTGAAAAGAAATTCAACCCCATCTCCAGCATATGCAAACCCTTTACAGTCTGCGACTTTACACAGAGAACTTGGCACTTCCAGGAAGTGAGTATTTCAACTTTTCCTCTAGTAAGTAGCAACACGATTTAATGGTCCAAGGGTGGATTCCTTATTTGAAAATCCCTTCATTCACATTATTGTACCCTCTCTCCAATAATATATAATCAAACAGAGAAATAGCTTGCTAAATCAGTGATTTACCCAGTCCCCACGACTTGGATGTTTGCCACAAAATGCCCTTCACAACACAAAGATGTTCACCATAAAGGCCATCACAGAAGATATTTTGTATGATCTTTAACACCTGAGGATTCGAACTCTAGACCACTCTATGTTTCAGAAAACGTGCAGAAAACAAAGATGCATGCACTAGAAAACCATTTCCGTACTTGTAAATAATCCCTCTTCCCCTTCCTTTTGTTTTCTTGCGCTTCAGTTGGGCGGGTCAGTGATCAAATTTGAAATTTGAAGGTTTCATTTGCTTGCACTTCAGTTGGGCAGGTCAGTCATCAAATTTGAAATTTGAAGGTTTCATTTGCTTGCACTTCAGTTGGGCAGGTCAGTGATCAAATTTGAAATTTGAAGGGTTTTAAATTTTAGAGACTAAGGCAATATAAATAATTTTACTTCAATTCAGAAATATAAATTAACTAAACCTTTTGACCAATAAAATTCTTTTAATTTTTTATAATTTTAAATAATTGAGCACTTCTTAATATTTACATGAAAAAAATGATATATTTTCAATAAAATTTATTTTGAACACATTAAGTTGTCATATGTGTATCATTAACACTAACATAACAACTATTCTATTGTATTTTGTCTGGTTTGAGCAAGATAAGGCATGATAATGAGGAAGAAGACCTAAAATTATGGACTTCACCTTCAAAGAATTCCTTGCAATCACATTGATACGGAGTGATAAGAATATCACAACAATACAACGTGTCAAATCTTAGTTGATATTGTTAATTAAATACTTGTATGGTAAATTTAATATAAGACTTACTTATAGGTGTCTCTTACTCTTTGTGTCTTGACACATTTGATATTTTATGGTCCTCTTTGTGCCTTGACCCAATTCGTATTATAAGGTGAGGATGTGCATGCATAATAATCCTTAGTTATGATTATGAGATGAGGATTTAAATAGAAGAGGATGTAAAGACAAGCAATTTTTATATGTATCTTGGTGGGGTCGAGGACAAATGTTGTGAGAAACCACAAATGTTTGGAAGGATGGAGGGAGATTACATCATGATCATGCCACCCATCAAATTGAAGACTATTCTTGAGCCAACAATTGTTTTTTTAATTTTTTTAATAATTATTGTTTCTTCATATCATGTTCCCAATGACACCTCTCTATAGCAATGCATAAATCGACCTTTGCACAATTTGTGATCCTACCTACATGCCACTATTTGTATTTGCATGACATCACGTGTTGTTTATAGTTTTCGTGATTCCATGATATTCATGCAAGAAATGAAGTCTTGTATAGGAGGACTTATCAAACCGGCCTTTTGAATTTCATTTTGACGAAAAAAGAGTGGACATGGGTAGCGAGGTTCACATAGGTAGTAGGTACAAAGTTTTAAGCTCGTTTCGGACCTAGTAGTAGACTAGTATATGTTCTTTTTTTCTATAGTCATAGTTGTTGACAAATTGTCACACTTTAGATTGCAGCTCCAAGTGACTCGGGAATGAGAGTCGCATCTCGATGGCTAGTGCCTCGTAGTCATCAATATTACTATCCATCTTGCACAACTAAGCAGTGAGTGCATGACACGAGTGAGTGAGTGATTATAATTTATCATATTTCCAACATTTTGAATGATGAGTTGAACTTTATAGTATAGGAATTTCAACATCTTGACAAATTTATATGGATGGGTAATTTCAAATGTCTCCCTTCTTTTGAAATGTTGATATAAATTACGCCCTTCTTAATTGGAAGGGTAAAATTCAGTTTTTACATTTTTTTTGGAGGGAAATTTTAATTTTACACTTCTAGGAAGGCCTAGAACCCTTTGGATTCCCAATGATACCTCTCTATAGCAATGCATAAATCAAATTTTGCACAGTTTGTGATCCTAGCTACATGCCATCGTAGGGGCCATCCATGATATAGGTATTAGCAAGTGGACATAAACCTTTGATTTAGCAATAACTATATACCGGGAATTCTATAGGTTAGGGGGGGATACTTGAGAAGCGAGCACTCAAAAGTTTTATACTCCTCTGGTTTCAATCTTTCAAACTGGTGAAAGATGCAACTGGTCCGAGATGGATTCCCCTACACTATCAAGAGAGACACTTATTCCTACATATTAGCAACAGGAAGGGTTACTTCCCCTCCCTCCAGTTATCTCCATTTCACTTGGTTTACTCCCCTGCAACCTAGAAACAAATCTCACTGCAATCATGCATATCTAAATCCTTGTTCAATGGTGATTAAGACTCATCTGTATGAGTAACATGTCTTAAAGGCCCTAGATGTTTCATTTTCCGAATAAAATCACAACCAAGATAGTTATATGAGTTTAGCTTCTCATCCTTCCAAGTTAACCTCCCATTCCATTAATTGTAGTCTCCTTGGCCACAAGCTTTGCAAATTTTTGTGACATAGAATAAAGGCTTGGCTTAGCCCTACCAAGGTGCCCAAGGTATGCCTCATCTATGGAAAATGGATTTTCCTACTCTCTTGGATCTCAAGGCTCCTAAGATCTAGAGGAGCCCTTCAAAATTCAAAGAGGAGTACCACTTCTTTCACACTCTTAAGTAGTTGTAAACCTATAACTAGCTTGGTGCTTTGACGAGTAGGGATGATGAGGAGTTCATGAACATCATATAATCTCTTGCCCCCCTTGATCAATGATGATGATGATGATGATGATCAGGATGATGATGGCGGTGAGAATGATGATGAGGATGAGGATGACGGTGATGATGATGATGGACACAATGATGATGATTATGATGATGAGTCTTTTAAGCTTGTAAGTATTTGCTTGGTTTGCATTTATTGTCTATCCATACATATTTTTTGTAAATATGCTCCATCTATTTATTTGGGGATGAGACAAATAAAGAAAAAAAATTCTAGCATGCATACTAAATTGCACAAGAGATTTACAATACCTTATTCAGTCTATGGGATCCATATCAGAGATTTATAATAGAACGCATTAAGCAATTACCATAATCCATGAACATTGTATCGAGATACATCCATCCTTTAAAGACAATGCATAATATACACCTTACATTACTCATAATCACTACTGTTGATATCAAATCCGTACACAACGTCCATTATAAGGGTTTAACTATCCTTTGATATAGGAAATTAAATTTACAATTTAGACATTTTTAAAAGAACTCGTAACAAAAAAAATAAAAAGGATAGCGTTGTCTCTCCAGAAAATCCTCTCCAAAAGTGTTAATTTTCAAACCTTAAAAATTGATGAGGTACATGTTAGTTATGTGGCGAAGTTATACTTATCGAAAAGATATTAACCCAGTATACATACGAGTTGTTTTCATATTCCCATAACAGTGAAAGAAAGGACTGAGCGTAACCCCTCCCATCACCAGTATAGGTTATTGACGGGTTTGATGGCACCATTGCTAAGCTTATGAGATGAATAAGGAAATATCATTGCCACACTAATCCATGAAAGGAATAACCCTTATTCTCCACTATGATTATGCAGTGTAGAGTATTCAATCCAAATCTCTCGGTTATGATTTCTGCACAATTAATGAAATGACAGAAAATTCTGAGCTCCTGTGGTAATAAGAATTAAGTAGGCACATTGATCCAAAAAGATGCAACAAAAACAGGAGGTAGTAAGAAACTGGTGGTGTCTTCAAATTCATATCAATCCTTTATAAGATTTTCTTTAGCTCCTGCTAAATGGGTAGAGGAGAAGTAGATGGATCCATGGTTTGAAGATTCAATGTACTCTAACCATATGGATAAATGGCAGATTGGAGATAAGGATGAGATGAGTTCACAGGCTAAAATGTCTACTGAATCATTGGGTGATCCAAAATGAAAGACCAAAATCTATAGAGCGTGACTCCACCAGTGCTGCCTTCTCCAAAGAAGCAAGATGTTTCAAATTTAGCTTCAAGGCAAGTCAATTCAATCAGCACACCTCCTATCAAGGCTTATGTGTCACAAAAGGGTGAGGCTGAGAAATATGAATACAAGTCAAAGGGCATCAGGGTGAATAAATATTGTGAACCCCAACAAAGAAAAAAAGTAGAGGCCTTAAGAAATATCATGGGCAGTATGGCTCAGAGAAGTTTAACCAAGGGAAATTAGCTAAGAAGTTGTATGTTCACAAGCATGAGCAAGGGTTTGGATGCTTAAGAATTTTGATATCTCTTTTGCGAAGAAACTTGTTCCATTTCTGGTAAATTTTTATCTAAAGCCTACAAAACTCGTAAAAACACCAACAAAGAAGTGAAAGTTGGACCTCGAATTAATCAGAGTTAATAGATTAAAGAAAACACTGGTTAATCTACAGCCAGTAAAATAAAGGCACATCATTTGAAAACAGAGATCATATCAAATGATGCAATAAAGTAGGCTGCTTCCACATCTGGGTTTGATTCCTGCAGAACGGCCTTTACTTGAGGAAGTGAGGGACATTCTTTCATATCATGGTTCAGCTCACACAGCTGACACACATTTACTTTGTCAAGTGGGAATTCTCTCACCGGATGATTCTTTCTACATCAGGGGCAGAACACACCTAACGTGAGATCCTCCACTGCTTGTTTTTGTTTTGCCTTTAGGACATCGATCTCCGAGGAGATAGAGCTCATCATTTCTGTTTTAAAATTTTCAAGGAGATTTCCTATCTCTGCACGGGTGGCGCCTCCATTAGATGATTTCTGAGTTCTGTCGAAGATGTCACGTTCTAGCTTATCTCATTTGTCCCGC